>CAKAOH010001725.1:0-134433 GCA_916701665.1 Sebastiscus tertius
AAAGGTTACAATTGCTCAAATGTTTCAATATTACACAGGTAGTTTACCTTTCTGGTGAGTGACAGGAGGATGGCGTCCATAAAGATTCTGAACCCCACATGCTCTCCAAAAGTTTTAACGTAGATCTAAAGAGAATAAAAAAAAAGCTATATCAACATAAAAAACTCTGCTGGTCTTATTTTGATGCAAATATTTGTAAATTAGCAGGAATGTAGCACAACATGGAAGTGAAAGCAGTGCTCTGTTTATTTAAATGTGAAATTAGTTTGGACGCTCAACCCCCCTCAAAACAGATCGTATAATTGGGATTGTAAATCCCTGACAACTGATGAATGACTGGATGTTCCCAGGTAATGCTAGCTCTGTGGCAACAGGGCTTTAGACGTATCACTGTTACAGGAACCTGGATTGACGTCCAGAGTGGTATTTTGAGAAGATTGTACCCTTGAACACCTGGTTGATAGGCTGTTGTTACAGGCGTGTCACATAGCTCCAGGCTCTCCTGGCCCACTTTACATTATCACATGGCCCTAATTACTATTCAGCCTAAAGAAATTCTACCCTTTATCACTACACTGCCCTGTGGTTAGGATGGTATTTGAAAGAGAATCTGGGGAATTTTTTTTTGTAAAATGACTTGCATGTTAATGTGACAGTTAGAGGGATACATCAGTTTGCTGTTACACCAGGCTGATACTGGCTGTTTAACAACATTATAATATCTTATTTCTTCTGTGGTGTTGGTGATGTGTGAGGTACCTTGTTGTCTTTAACAGTGTAGTGGCAGAGGCTTTGTCTCTGTCCAAAGCGCTGTGGGATCTCCTGTGCGTTACGATCCGGGTCGACGTTAGTGTAGGCGGCCAGGTCCCGGTCTATCTGAGGGAAGGACGGAGGACAGTGCATGTTGGCCTCCCATACAGAACCACTGGGCTGGGGACAGTCACAGCCCTCATGGTAGACTGGGCCTGTAGAGGAAAGACACACAAACATCACATGTGCCATCTTTATCAGTCCAGAAAACACATCATAAAACATATTTTGTAGGCAGCTTGGATCGTGTTCTACCTTTGAGGATAAACGGTGACTTGGCGACGTGCTTGTTCTTGAGCAGAACGTGGACGTGGAGGTCCGTGTAGGTGGCGTACATTCTGTAGCGGACCAGGAAGGAGCCATCCTGACGATCCAGGACCTGTATCCAAATCCTGGTGAACTGCTCCACTGGAGCTACAATCTTCACCTCAAACGTCTTCTCACCAGGTGATGTTGTTAAACTGTGAGGGAGGAAACATGGACGTGCTACTGTTAAAGAGAGAACAAAGCCGGAAAAACACACAAGTGTAACAACACACTAACTGAAGAGGTGATAAACTAAAATGCTTAGTTTAGTGTACATTAGTGCTTAGGGCTGGGCGATATGGCCAAAATCGTCTATCCCAATAAAGGTCATTTCATATCTCGATAATGACATTTCATATCCCCTCAAGACATTTGAGGATGTCATCTTGGGCTTTGGGAAACACTGATTAACCTTTTTCACCATTTTCTGACATTTTATAAACCAAAAAATTAATCAACTAATCAAGAAAATAGTCAAAAATGAAAATATTCGTTAAAGCATTTAATTATTGTATACAGAGAACATGTAATTCCTTTATTTGAATGTGATTCTTGCTCAAATATCTTAATATAATGGCCCCAGATAAGCACCTGACATTTTCGTGACTGAATATTACTTGCTCTAAACTGTAGTTTGGGTGGAGTGAAATGTCTGATTAAAATGAATAATGTGATAAAATGTTCCTATTTTATAAACTTCTTGAGTGCAGTTGATTCTAACCTACACTCTTTGTCTCACCACTAACCCGTAAACAATTCCGTCACAAAGTGTTATGACAATGACAACAACATTTCGTGTTGTACTGGCTCCATACTATAGCGCATTAGATTTGAAATGAAGCTTTGGTGGTGTTTACATATCCTGGTTGCCTTATCTGCACTTTAACCTCAGAGTAAAGGTTTGGTTTCAGATTGAAAGTGCCAAAACGATTCAAATTAGATTTTTTTTCCTAATACTTTCTGACTATATTGTAATTTAATATCTCAACTTGTGCATTAAAAACAGGAAGTCTGTTGTTGCTTATATAATTCCATGGCTTCTTGGTGTTGGCATGCTGCTATTGTCTCTCTTGTGTATCAGCAGACAACAATAATGTAGTTTTTTGTTGGAGGCATGAATGGAAGTTGAGTAACTGATCCATCTTGGGACCCAAAGCATGTGTGAAAGTGACACCCACATAGAGCGGGATACCTTCATTGGCCCCATGGGAGCTGTTCGATGAAAGGGGTCATTGGAGGTTGTCTGACTCTTTCTCCCTGGGGCGCAGACTTTCATGTCTGCTCTCCTACTATTGACGAGTTTAAAATTTCAGCATTGTTGAAAAGATTTACTACGATTTCCTTTCTCTGTAGTCATGCAGTCCTCAGGTGCTAATGAAAAATACACTGTCCTGCATCAATTTGAAGATTATAGTTTCACAGTCATTTTGCATCTAGGCCAGGACATTTCAAAAAGAACAATACTGACCCAAATATGACATTTTTTTCTTAGAAATTATAATTGAAAAAGTGGGGGTTGTTACATTTGACTACATTCATTTCTTGATGAGAAAGATAAACATCTGTCAAGCTTAACATAATGTTACCCATAAGGTACTTTCTTATAAAAACAAACACTGAAAAAGTATAGACAAAAATAAACCTTACAGTTACAGAAATTATTATTTTTTTTTTCTTTCTTTTTTTTTTACAAAATATATACATTGATTTGATGCCTCCTGAGGAGGCTGTGCATACAGTACTTATTTAATCAATTGATATTTATATATATTTATATATATATATATACATACACTCCCATGTTGATCATAATATTAAATACTTGACAAATCTCCCTTTAAGGTACATTTTAATTATCATTATATATATTAATGTTTTCTTGATTTGTGTGCCTTAAGGTGTTGTATGTGGGATAATTTTTTTTATTTTTATTATTTAAGTTTTCGAGTGTATGCTTGTTTTTTTTTTTTTGTTTTGTTTTGCCTTTCAGTTCCTGGTATTGTTTGTCTTTTGTTGTCACATATCTGAAATGACCGAGGCATGATATTCACTTCACAGAAGTCTGTACTACTGATATGCACATGCTTCCTAATAAAAATATTTGAAATATGAAAAATGTCAATTGAATTGCATTTACATTAACATTAAATTATTGTGTATTTATATTTATTTATTATATTATTTTGTTTTTTAAACTGCCCTATATCATCTTACAAAATCCAAAGAAGGATGCTTTATTTATTTTATTATAATTTGATATTATTATTTTTTTTATCTGCCCTATATCATCTTATAAAACCCAAAGAAGGATGCTACGTGGAGCATTTGAACGCAGCATTGCTCGCCAATAAAAATGTTACAGGTTGTTGCGACTGTCTGCAACATTAACATTAACATTAACAACATTACCATGCCTGATAGCGTTACTCACTTTCTCCCGGAGCTGTCCACCGCCTGTATGTAGAAGAACCGGGCCGGCAGCACCAGGTCCGCCTCGAGTCCCGGTCCCCAGACCAGAGTCCTAGCAGCGCTGGGTACCGAGGAGGAGTCTGCTGCTGCAGCCGCCGGGACTTCATGTCTGAACGGCTGCAGACAGAAGAGCAGCAGCCACCACGGAAACACCCGGAGACACATAGCTAACGTTTTAACATCCCGTTTCCATCTGGAACAACACAACTCAGCAGTGACATCTCTAATGGTTAATATCTGGCTAACAGACGAACATATTGTTGTTATTTTAATACGCTTTAAGTGATACAAAGATCACCATTAGCTTCAAAAAGCCTCGTACAGTTTGGTTAACTATCTGCTGAATGAGCAGGGGGCGGGACTAACTACGCTGCGATGAAGCTGATTGGTCGCCTCTCTCGCCGAATCTGGGTTTTGACTGGCTGAATGAGCGCTCTTGACTCTGATTGGACAGAAACCCGGAAGTTCAAGCCTTTGGCTACATGCTGTGATGGTGATGATGCTGAGTAAAGAAAGGAGTGAAGGGGATGGGATTGGGAATGTGGATTATTTTTTAGGTTTATTCACTTTCTATTATTATGTATTATTTATTTTGATAAATTAATTAAACTGGAAGTGTATGGAGTGATTTGCTCATAAAAATATTACACAGAATCTAAAATATATATATATATACAAAATATATACAATAATTTGATGCTGTGCATATAGTACTTATTTATGTATATATGTCATATATTTCTCTTAATATTTTGTCAATAAAATATGTCAATTGATATATATATATATATGTATTTGTATATATATATATATATATATATATACAGTATATGCCCACTCCCATGTTGATCAGAGTATTAAATACTTGACAAATCTCCCTTTAAGGTACATTTTAAACAGATAAGAAGTGCGATACATTTGCGAATATTGCTCTTTATATGGTTCTTTTTCAGTTTATATGTTGGTGGGATAGGGAGGGAATTTGGAGCCATGTTTGTGTGAGTTTGTGTGTGCTTTGTATGTTTTGTATATTTGGTTAACTAAAATAAATATAATAAAATATTCTTAAAAAAATAGTAGAAGTATATATCCTAGTAGCAATACCACACTGTAAAAATAATCCATTGGTAGAAGTCATGTATTGAAAATGTTAAGTGAATATTATGTAAATGAATTTAGTACTCAATGTAGAAAAATGCCCCCTTTCAGAGTTATACTATTGTATCTCATATAATAATTTTTTTTCTTTATTGCTGATGTGTGTTAGTAGTATTTGACTGCTGTAGTTGGGCGAGGTCAAGCTGATTTTAATTTAAAGGTGCTATTGATAACATTCAGCCACTAGATGTCACTTTCTCCCTCCCCGTTCCTTTGAATGTACTTCACAAGGCATGTGCCAGGCACTTACAGTCAATCTCAATCAACCATTTATCCGTTTTTTCCACACTAACTGATGACCCAGAAATACCACGTGCCACCAACGTTGTTTTACTATTGGCTAGTGGGAACCAAACGTCAGATATCTTCCACAGAGATAAATAAAACATTAATTTTGAACCCGCCAAATGTTTTACAATGATTAATTCACAATCATAATATTTTTTTTCAGGAAAAGCCATACTTTTAAATATATATAAACGTTATCAATAAAAACTTTTAATTCTAGCAATAGATAATATAACAATAATATAAATATAATTTGTTAGCTTATATGTTTTATATGTAAAAATCTGAATTTGTAAAGTAACTAGTTACTATAGCTGTAGTGAAGTAAAAAGGTACACTATTTCCCTCTGAATTCTAGTGGAGCGGAAGAATAAAGAGGCATTAAATTGGCACATCATATCACTTCTGGTTGCAAAAGACCAACATGGCGACGGCGAAAATATCGAACTTGAGGCTTCAAAACGGCATGACATCACGGTGACTGTGTCCACTTCTTATATACAGTCTATAATTGTACTTCATACAAGCAAAACAACGGCAGCTGATTGTTGAAGTGAAACAGAGCTCTCAACTGTGTACATCAATCAATGTTTATTTCAGTTTGCTTTTGCATCAACATATTTTCAGTTCTTTTTTGTCAAGTAATTTCTATTACACTAGTATAATATCAATAAGAACAAAAAGTGGTAGAATCCATTTAAATAAGACAAACTTTGCTGCCATCATTGAGAAAACCAGAGAAATGCTTTTTTCAGGATACTACAGTGTGAAGAACGACAGAGTTCCAGTGATTTAGACAGAGCCAGAATACCAGATACAGTACCAGCAGTAACAGGTACAACATATACAGAGAAAAATATCCCAACAATGTCTTTATCTTTTAGCTTTTTTTTTTGTTTCACCTTTCTTCCAAGATTGAGCTGTACAGTTAATATAAAAACCAAAAACATACAAACCGAAAACATACTAACAAAACACCCTGTCAGTAGAAGTCAGATTTTTTTTTTTTAATTATTTTATTTTTTGTTTTTTTGTGTGTTTTTCTCTGCCATTGAAAGAACTGCACTGAACACAAATCTCATTGACGGTACAGAGATAGGAGAGAAATTTATTACTTTTTTTTTTTACATGTTTTTAAGACACCTCATTGAATCAAATCATGTGTAATTCCTGAAATCCGTGTGAATTAGGATTTCAGGTGACTTGGGTTTTGGTGAAAACAAGTGAGTCTGAAGGCCATTTACTGTAAAGCCTAATAAGGAGCCTGACAGGAAGCAGGCAGAAATGACTAGCGATGTATATAATTGTTATATTTTTTAGGTTTTGAACGCATGTGTCGCTGTGCATATTTTACGTGGGAGTGACGTCAACATGACCAAGGCGCAACACTTTCTACGTGTTAATGCTCGTGTGCATAAAGGCCTGATGTGTGAGAAATGGATATCAATAATCCTCTGGTTGGTTTCAATTCAAAATACAGACAAATACACAAGTACAAAATATCCTCCTCATTAATGCTGTTTGCCCGTGTCATGTGGCTACCCATCGACATGTACAACACAATCACAATATGATACACGACCATGTATCATGAAACATTTTGTTGTTTTTAAACATACAACAGCCTTCGGTTGAGCGAGGCCATCACCATCAAATATAGGACTGCGACAAGAGGATATCATAGTCATCAAGAACAATATTGAACAGAAAAAAAGAACCTTCAGTTGAAATTGTTTGTGAATGTTTTACACATGTACATAGTTTCTTCACTGACTCACATCTGAACATCACTGAAAAAAAATACTGTTACTTCTCCTGAACCTTTTTACTGATTCACAAGGTGGCGGTTATGAACTCCTCTTCGTACTCCCGTCACAAAGACGTTATTGACAATCATTAAAATTATTGTTTGTGATCATGAAAAGAGGACCGCTCAGGTTTAAAACGCATAAAACCACAACTTCTACGGTGGAGAGAGATGGGAGGGTGTCATTCATTTTTGATTGCTTTGGCAGAGAAAGAGTTGCTTAACATTTGTGGCACTCTTTCTCTCTCTCTCACACACACACACTCACACAACCTAACTCTGACAAAGGCAGCTAAAGACTGAAATGGTGAACCAGCAAAAAAATAAATAAAAAAACACCCTCTTATTTTTGTTTTTTCATAAAGAAAACTGACTTATTTGACTTTGATAAATGCCCTCTACGGCCGACTCCGAGCACTATGTCTCATCGGTTCTGATCAAACACACGATGACTACCACATATTAGCTCTTTGTTAGTTAGTTTACAGCGAGTGCATTCACTCGTCTTGTTTTTTATGGCACGTGAATAGTATATATAGCGATAAACACACTGTGTCCAGAGCCTTTTAATACGTCTCACACTAGTCTGTTCTCTGTTTTCATACAACTGTAGTTGGGGAGTGAGATATTCCTCATCGTCATTTAATGCTTTTGTAAGTAGCAGCAGCCGGAAATTAGTGTGATTAGAGTGCGCACAGGCAAGTGTAAAATACTACTGATTTGTGTTTGCACTGTGCAGCCCAGAGTAGTTGTTAAGAACATCGACATTAGTCTAAGTGTGTGTAGAGAAAGCTAACTATGTGCATCTATATTGTGGCGTTAAATATTTGCTGAGACTAAGAAAAAACAATTAACCAAAAATAAATAAAAAAAAAAAGGGAAAGGAACACAAGTTTTGGCTTAATAGCGATGCAGGTATACATTTCCCTTTTTATATATAGTTTTTTGTCAATATTTCAAAAAATATAAAGTTTTTCATAGTTTCTGTTGTTGGCTTACATCATTAAATAAAACTTTTTATTTGTGTATCTCCTGTTAAAGTAGCATGCTGCTTTTTATTAATATGGCAGTTGGATATTTTTTAATAGTCATCCATTTTTGTTTCATGCATTTCTTGTTGGTTTCTTAACTTTTTGAGTATCTACACAGTGAGGTCCTGAAAACCCAACCACACACACACATACACACACACACAAACACACACACGCACACACACACACACACACAGGCACACAACCAAACACACACAAACACACACACACACACACACACAAACACACAGACAGACTTGTCGGATATTTCCAGTTCCATCTTCAGTCCTTTAAATGCCGCCATTCGCCATTCCCTTCCTGTCTCTCATCACTACGTGTCTAGACGAGGAACTAACACGTCTTCGCCCTTCAACGGTGCCGCAGCCCGTCCAGAAGCCGTAAAAGACAAAGTCACTCTTGAGTCTCTCTTTTAATTGCTCTCATTTATAGAGTGAAAGTCCCTGTTCCGGCATAAAGCTCCCAGCAGTCCAAGGGCAGCGTCAGCCCTCTTTGCTATTAGAACTGGTACCACTTCTTGTCCTTGCACTTTAGCATCAGCTGTAAAAACAAAAAGTCACATAGTGTTGATGATGAGGAATAACAAGATGTCACTGCTTCGTTTCCTCTGGAATAACACCCCATTTTTATAGAGGACCTATTATGCATATTTTCAGGTGCTTACTTGTATTTTGGGTTTCTACAAGAACATGTTTACATGCTTTAATGTAAAATACCATACCTGACCCCCCACCTCCTGAAAAGCCCAGTCTGCTCTGATTGGTAAGCCGGCCCACTCTGTTGTGATCGGTCAACCAAAAGCTTTGTTTGAGGGCGTGCCAAACTAGCCGCCAGGCAGGTATTATGCAAATGTGTTACTTGGTGACATCACCACGTTACGGAAGAAAAGTCAGGACTTCATTCAAGACGTTTCAGGCAGTTCAGGAGCAGTGTTTCTGTGGGGGGGGGTAACTCCCTTTGGCGTGGACTTTGGGCTTTTTAACTTTGCAGACCTTTTACATGCACAAAAGCATAATAGATCCTCTTTAAAAGTTTGCTTTGAAGGTGTTGTATGTAGCATGTTTTTAAAATCAGAATTCAAATTTATCATTTTAAATAAATGACATCATGGTGGAGAATTCATCCTTCGCTAAATCCCGCCCCTCGAATGCAGACTGGCCAATCATAGCGTAGGATCGGCCAGCTCCCACAGCTTGACAGAGTGGCAGCAGCTAACAACGAAGGGGCGGGGGTTAGCGAAGGGTTAGTTGGTGCCACCATGAGGTCTTATATGTGATTACTAACATTACTGTAGCCTACGTTATGAAAATGTTTTCTTTCGTGCACACGGGCGAGAGCGAGCAACAGGACACTGACTTTCTTTGACTTAACGGCCACAGGTGTGACAACCAATTTCTGATTCTTACAAACAGTCCCTTTAAATAATAAAATACATTTGGTTGTATGCAATATTTTGTTTATGAATGTTTGATAATCTTTCTTTTACCTCATGAGCGTGTTTGGAGAAGGTTTCTGCGCTGGTCATCATGAGGGCGGTCCGCTCCTCTAGCTCCCCCAGCCTCTGGCCTCTCTCATCCAGAGCAATGCGGGCTCGTGCCAGCTCACCAACGGCTCCGCCAGCTGCGATCTTCATGCCCTCCATGCCCGCCTGCCCAGGGATGTGCTGGGCCAGACTCCGAGAGCCCTTCCCAGCTGCTGCCTCGCCAACTGTCAACAACATCAGGTAAACAGAGAAGTGACGGGAGGAGCAGAAATAAAGCACATTTTGGGTCACTACTCTATAGCTATGATGGAGTTTCAGCTCTTTGCTAGATATTGATGTATTAATTACATTTTTTTTATGTGGATTAGTACACACTAGAATGAAACCCTTCATACAGAGAAAAAGAGAAAAAACGCACAGAGCTCCTCTCTGTCGAAGTTATGGGAATTTCCTCCAAAGAAGCCCTTTAGGAAGCCTCTGTTCTGGGCTTCTGGTGTTTCTATTGGTGTAAACAGTTCCCCCAGCATCTCCTGGAATGAATGAAAATGAAAAAAAGCAGTTAATACAATTATTTTTAAAACACTACACCAGTGACGTATTGCTGATATTTGTCGATCACACATTGGTCATCGTTTGTAGGGTGTTTTCTTCACTTTCTCTTCCCTTTGTGACACATTTTTCCTCAATGACTGGGGAGGACCAGACAATAATCTGAGTACCTGCTGCCGCCTGTAGGTGGCACTATGGCAGCATCATGTTACAAGCTCCACTGACGTCTGTTATCATTAGAGAGTGTACAGTGATGGCTCTTAAAAATAAATCTATGAATATAAACATGCCAGTGTCTACATGCACACACTGTAAAACTATATTAATACAATCAAACCACACATGACAATTGTGACATTTCACTTCAACGGTCTCTGTCAGCTCTGTGGGAATAATGACACATGTTTATTAACGTCACCAATACTTTTCTGAACTCTGAACCAAAATGTGAGATGATGCAAATTCAAGCAGATTAGAACGGTCTCACTGTAATGTTAAAGCAAAAAGTAAAACTGTGAGACGCTGCATGTCATAGGGAGGGAGACGGATAAACAGACTGATATATTTATACTGTATATATAGATAGATAGATGACCTGCAGGTTGTCACACATCTCCTGGCTGTAGGTGATTCTCTGGATCTCTGTCGGGGAGCTGAGATAGAGCGCCTGCCCCCCGTTGGTGAAGCAAAAGGTTCTTGCAATACGCATGTCAGTCAGAGGCAGGTAATTGACATCCATCAGCGGTCTTAGACTGGGCAAACTGTGGGCAGAGCGAGAATAATAAAAAACAGAGTTAGACACGAGCAACACCTGTACCATAGTGAAAGTAAACCACATATTTGGGCAATGCGATTATAGAAATAATACTCATGATTGTCAAATTTGAAGTGGGAGCCGAACGTCAGATATCTTCCACAGATATAAACAAAAACATATAAACGAAACATTCATTTTGGACCTGTCAACATTTTTAAAATGATTAATTCCCAAATTATTTCTTTTTTTGAGGAAAAGCTTTTACTTTTATTCGGGACCTTTCTAAAAGCTCTGTGGATGTCTTATTTCTTAAAAATAATTTGTCTATATAAAAATGTTAATTCATTTACTATAATAGTGTTAGAGCCAAAATAGATTTTTTTGTTATTGTGGTTAAATAAATGTAATTTATGGTGTTGTTAGATTGATGCTATACTGCCCTCTTAATACAGATGCGGGCCTCCCTTTGTGTGCAAATAGGTTTTTGACCACAGTGAAAATGTTGTTTTTGAAAGGCTAAATAAAAATGTAAATGTAAATCAGCTTTTACTGTCACACAGTACATTGCGTACTCTCTGCATTTAACCCATCCCAGTAGAAGGAAAAGTGGGCAGCTACTATATAGCGCCCAGGGAGCAGTTTGGGGGTCTGGTGCCTTGCTCAAGGGCCCCCCGGCAGTGCCCAGGAGGTGAACTAGCACCTCTCCAGCTACCAGTCCACAGTCCGTACTTGGTCTGTACAGGGATTTGAACCGAGGACTGTCCGGCTACTACCGCCCCCACCAACAAATGTGGATTGAAGCACAATAGTTCGTTAGATAAAATCGTGAATTTTGGAAATGATTACATCTATAGTTTTTCAATAAATGTTGACTTTTGGACTTAACAATACTCTGTTTGGATCGCACTAGTCGATAACAATGCTATGCAGCTACCACTAGAATCTAATTCTAGAAATAGCATAACACTAATAATATCAGTATAGCCTGATTTTTATCTGCAACTGTGCACAAATACCAGGTTTAAACAAAATGTGGCCTATTAAGTGGTTATTTTTTTAAAAAAAGTTTTATATACAGACTTTTGCATAAATGATCCAGTAAGTGTGCTGTTATGATTTAAGTTATATATGTGCAAATATAAGTTTGACAACCACAGAGCAGACCAATCCTGGATTTAAATCACATGAAAAAAACATGTAATCTAATTGTATTCCTAGAGATAAGCGATATCAATAACATAGGACAGTGGTACCACCAATTCACATCCATCCAAGCAGAAAGTTAGCAGAGAGTTATTTCTACATGGACACTGTAGTGCAGCTACATAATGTGCAGATTTGTTCTGCATTGAAAACATTCTTGTCTGTGGCGAGAGGTGTGTTTGAGAAACAGAGACCAGTTAGTCACAGTGTGTTTAAATTAAATACTAATAATTTAATCACACTATTCACAGATTACCTGTGATAAGGAAGCAATTTATTCAATGCATCGGCCTTCTAATGCAAAGCGTCAATATGCAACTCAAATTGGTCTAATTAATTGTCAAGGCCAAAGCTGTTATCTCAATTATCATATGATTAATTGTGTAGCCCTGGTCTTATACATCAAATTGAGAACACAGTATAACCGGGTAATTTCAGGTAAATAGGTAAGTTTAGTGTAGGTTATACCTGAGTGTCATAACGTGTCCGTTGGCACAGAAGCAGGCCAGACACACACTGTTGCACACGGTCACCACGTCGGCTCGCAGCACAAAGGACGACTCGGTGATGTTGTGGACGAAGAGGCAGGACTGCGAGGGCATCAGGAACACTTTGGCCTGCCTCTCGGAGCACGCCACAGCCAGATGGCCCTCTCCCAGGGTCTCCTGGGAGGATGACGGTGAAAAGTGGACCAGCTTACGCTTACGCTGTCGGTCAGAGTCCTCAGAGAAATTGAGGTCCCGCCAGACCTCGTAGGGGCTCTGGATGAGCGCACCCATGCAGTCCAAGAAGCTAAAGTGCAACACTGAGCCCTTCAGCATCAGGACCGTGCCTGGGAGGGTTTGGGAAGAGTCAGCAGAGAGAAGAGGGAAAACATGAAGTCTGAAAACTACAATTACTACAATGTGGTCAAATACAACATTTACTGCTTAAGAAACCATCCACTTTGAAAACACACAGGGAGAGTTCAACAATACCTGCCTTTCTGTTCACCAATTCTTCCTCTGAACTGAATCTGTGACGTTCCAGTAATAAGCTTGCTTCTTGTTCAGTCTCAAGAGAACAACTCCTGCTTCAAAGGGATGGGATTTTGGGTCTATTGATGTTTTAACTGTGAGTAAGAGACCTTTTCCTCACACAGCAGGGCTTCTAGACGGGTAATGCATGTTTGAGTGGCTCAGTTTTGTTTAGACAGACAAAACTGCAAAAATCTCTCCGTGTTCTTGTGTTCAGAAGGAAGTCAATGCAAGATCACGCATGATAAATGCCCATCAGAGTTCTCCACGACAACAATTCCCTCTAATTGACATAAATATAGTTTTAGAAGCCCTTAAGTGCGACTAAGACCTGACTAAGAGAGTTGAACTTTCAAATGCTGCTCACTCAGCTTCACACAGTGAAGGAAATTACCTGCTCTTAATTTAAAAGCCCTCTATTGCATCAACATTTCTCTCATATGTCTGAGTGGGTGTTTTGTGTCAAACACTTAAGTGGAGTTGAGATGAAAGCTGAGTGTACCCTATATCATTATTTGTGAAATTGCTAGTTCACATCACAGTAATGTGCCTCACAAAAAGCCAACTACTGGACTCCAGATGCAGCTGTTTTCAGCAAAAAAAGCTCAGATAAACCCGTTGCACTCGAGAGACACAGTTAGCAAATAGCTAGTGAACATAGTGGAGCATTCGGCAGATGTGGCTGGCACCTGATTCAATTGTTATCAGGCTTTGAAACAGGTGTTATCGGTCTCTATAAGCACCATAGATGTGGTTCATCAGGGGCCTACTACACCTACTAGATTGTAAAAGTGAAACTTAAAAGCAACACATTCTGACATGTTGTAAAACTGAATGAAACATTACGTTTTGAACACAAACAAAAAGGCTTCTTTAGGTTTAGGGAACAAAACTACATACTTAAGTTTTGGGAAAAACTGTGTTTTGGCTTCAAATAACTACGTTTCAAAAGTGAAAGTGAAACTTAACACATTGTTTGTTTCACAAAGGGTGTAAACCCCAGTCTCCTAGGTAAAAACCCTGTGTTTTTTGTCCCATCCATCATCTCTGACCTCCACCTCTTATGGATTTTCACACTGTCTATACAATAGACTTCGGCTTCTGCTCCTACGGCTAACTACGGCTGCTAGAGGTCGCTGTCGTGTTCTTTTATTCCTTCTTTCAGTGATCTACCATGTGAATAACTGATACAACCTACTAGTGGGTGTAGTAGGCCCCTATTGACCCACATCTATGGGGCTTATAATGCCTATTTAATGGCTTGACAACAGTCTAAACAGCTGAGCTTATGAACATATCAACTTCAGAAGGTGATAATATGTCAATAAAAAATAAAAAATAAAAAAATCAATGAATGCAGGTTGAAGGTCCACAACATCATGTCCCTTATGACAACGTCTGTGGTTGAAACCAACTAATATATCAAATGTAGTCCAAAGCTGATGGAACCTTTGTCATATACAAAACACTTAAAGATAAGTCCAACAAATGTAGTCGGGACATTTTGTGCTGATAAAACTGATCATCATTTTGAGCAGTTTAGAGAGGCTCCATTATAGAACAAAGGTGGTGCAGGAATAACCCAGAAATTAGTTAGCATTTTGCATTTTGAACAAAATGTGTAAGTATCATAAATGCTTGTTTGCCACAGAGTTTATTTTCTGCAATAATCCAAATCCCAATGGAAATATCCCATTGGCTTTTTGTCGAGGGAACCCGGGGCGATGCTAACTTCCTGGTTGGCTTTTAAAAATATGTCATCCCTGGAGCACTCTATTTCCTGTTGCAGTTTATTAATGCAGTAGCTGACAGGAAGTACACTTGGACCATATAGCTGTTGCCTTAGCAACAGAATGGCAATGAAAAGGTCCATGATCCAAATCCCGCTGTGTTCCCCTGAGCAAGCTTCATGACAAATGGCTAAACAACAGGGAAATGGAGAACATGCAGCACATTCCCTTTTTATTCTATTTCCATTACTGTGCATTCAAACATTGAAAATCCACATTAGGCTTTGTGTCCGTCATGTGGAGCATAAAACCATCATAATCATCACAGCTTCAAACCCACAGGGGAGAGGAGAAATTCAATAAAACAGATTGAAAACGCAATACCACTGAGCAGGTTTATGGCTCAATTGTAGTGCTGGGTGAATAGTTTCAATTTTGATATCATATTTAGATTTTATTTTGTGGTCTTCCTTCTCAACTTTTGATTCATTATCTCTTTGCCTTACAGGCCGAAAGCAATTTTTACTGCTGACGAGGCTGAAAGCAATTTTAAACCCTTCAATAGATTAATTACAGGGATTTTGGGGTGTATAGTGGATTTTCCATTAGAACAATTCTGATCTATTACATCTTATCTGTCTTATCTGTCTCTAAAGTTGGCCATTATTTTTATCTCTTATAATAATATTGTAATCACCAACTGTGGGAACATTTGTCGCAACTAAGTAATAAGCCAGAAGTTCTACTTACTTGGTGGAAAAACCAGAAGTGAGCACAATGGAAATGTTGGTAATGTTGTTTGTGCACGAAACAACTATGGTTAAGATGACCAGGAGCTTCTATAAGATTCACAACACCTTCGTGATGAAACCCTGTCTCACTGGGACTCACCGCTGGGGCCAATGGTCACCGGTTCCTCCATCCTCTCCTCGTGGTCGATGGGAATGGACATTGGGATGAGCAGGACCACGCCTAAGCTGGTGCCCACCCACAGACACGGGGTGGGCAGGACGTCACTCTTGCGCCCGTAGGACTCTCCGAACTGCAGCGTGGTGATAGCCTCTTTGGTGTCCCGGTCGATGCTGGACACGCTGGAGCTGCGTGAGCGGCTGAAGGAGTTTTCACGACTCTCTGTGGCGAAACGCAGCAGCACGGCACAGGGGGTGGACACGATGCAAGAGGAGAGAGAGACAGGAAGTGATGGCGAGAGAGAAAACAGGAAGGTAGAACAGCAATGTGGTGGGAAAAGAAGAAAGAATGGCGGTATGAGAGGACAAGCCGTTAAACAGAAAAACAGCAAGGAGAAGGAGAGTGATAAGGAGCGCGGAAACAAATACTCCTATAAAGGTCACATATGATTTGTCTGCAGATTGTATGTAACGTAAAACACCTGAACACACAGGAAGAGATGTGATACACTGAGAAGCAAAGTGATTTTTGTCATTATAAAGAGACAAATCGACAGAAACACACACACACTTCTCTTTGTTTACTGAAAATGCACAGATGTTATATATTTAGCGGCCTGGTGACACACTCAGATACACTGCATGTATCTACACGCAGACAGATACACACTTTTACCGACAGACACACCAGAATACACACACACACACTGGCAGTTGCACCAAATCCAAAAACTGGTTTAACTCTGTTAGAGTGCTACCCATTCACGTCCTCCGTTGTGTACTTACAGCCTCCATCATAAAAAGTATTTCTGTATTGCTGCATGTCTGAATTATTCAGAGCCAGGCGATGTGCAGCACTGCATGCCCGGCCTAATGTCACACACTGTGCAGACTTTATGTAACAACAACTACAGATGGGTGGCACACACGTCAGACTAAAATGAAAGCAATTTTGTGTGACTATTTATAGGGGGATATGCTGTGTACTGTATATGGCCTGCAAAACATACACTTTGCGCTGCATAAATGGTATCACCCCGCGTCTACACCTTGGGACAAGCACTTCTAGGCATGTTTTTTAGACGAACAGGGCCACAGGACGGACTGACATACTGACTGACGGACGGACGGACGGATGTATAATCACCAGCAGGACAGCAGTTGATGGGTTTGTGGCCGAAGCCCCCTTACCTCTCTCGCTCCAGCAGTAGGGGGCGCCGGAGTGGTGCTCGTCGTGGGAGTACATAGTGACTCCATGTAACTGCTGAAGCATTGCCCTCCTGGACGCATAACCTACTAGTCCCCCCAACAACAACATGAACCCCCATATAACAATGCCCCAAAGAAACACACACACACACACACACACACACACACACACACAGCCGCCCAGCCAAAAAACAAACAAGACGGACGGATGAACAGCGGTACCAGAGGATGACAGAAAGAGAAAGAGAGAATGAACCAAACTGAGTGTGGAGAGATTGCTTCAATACTTTATACAGAGAGGGCGACTGAAAAAGAGGACTATGTTTCTGGTGGCCACACAACCTCTACTCGCTTATCCATCTTCTCTTTAAACCCTTTTTCAGCACCATCTGCTCAACTGTTGGCAAGCGTAGCCGCTTTCTATGCTTCTTATGTTGTGAAAATCCTGATACAGCATCCCTACATGCAGTCCAGTGTGGGTCGGTGGAGAGCTACTGTGCAGCACTGTTGCACGACAACCAAATTTGATTACTGCCTTCTTTGATACTGCTGTAAGTGCAAAAAACGTTTGGAGTGGATCCCGGTTTACAAACTGGTTGCAAAACTGGTGCAAGGAGTCTATTACAGGACCAATTCAGTGCAAAACTGATATGAAAACTCATGCAAAAAAGCCGAGGATGTTTTTTTTCCCTTGTTTACCACAGTATCGAAGCAGTATCAATATATTTAGACATTTTTAGGAAAGGTTCTGGCATCGTGACAACACTGCTGTACGATGCCGCTGGCAGTCACAAAGACAAAACAGCCGTTTGCAGCGAGTCCGGGCAGCAGTGGCTCGGTTTTGCCCGTGTGTCGCCGGGGTGTGTTTACGCTGTGTGACAGAGCCTGTGGGGCGCTGGCTAATGAAAGTCAGGCACAGTGGTGCTCTGACAGGACACAGGGACCCCCGGGGGCCCTGACAGCGAGCTAGAGGCAGTGTCAGGGAGGTGATAAGGGAAGGCAGACAATCTGAAGCGGTGAGACGGACAAAGTGCCAGATTTATACAGTGGTACATGCACATACACCCACACAGTGTAGAGAGACGAGGACAGACATCTGGAGACTATGCAAACCTCTTTTTTTTTCATTTCTATCTGCTACCGATGGCTGTGTAGAAAGCTTTGTGCCAGGTTTTGCTTTAAAGGGATAGTTTGGGTGTTTTGAAGTGGGGTTGTGTGAGGTTCTTAACCATAGTAGGTGTTTTACCTACAGTAGATGACGGTCGGCACGCCACCAGTTCGGAGAAACAGACAGGAACCAAAACAATGTGCTGCTGTGGACGGGGCCTTTCTTTAAGGTGGCTAAAATACATTTCGCTGCCGGCCCCGTCCACAGCAGCACATTGCTTTGCTTCCGTGTGGTACCTTTTGTCTGCTTCTCCAAACTGGGAGAGTGCCGATGTCATCCACTGTAGGTAATACACTGACTATGGATAAGTACCTCATACAACCCCACACCCCAACTATCCCTTTAATTCCTATTAACACATATATACTGTATCAGATTTTCCAGGATTCAATTGTGAGCCTTATTGGGAATTAAGAAACCTTTGACCTCAAAGTGTAACTTTTTAACAGTTGAGATAAGTTAGTTAATTATTGCAGAGATCCAACAGGGACATCTTTTATCACACAGCTATAAAATAGCAGACTTCAGCATTTGGTTTATATCTTGCGGTCAAACATTGATGTAGGTGTGTGTGTGGGTGCGGAGCATCTGGCCAGGGAGTCACTGAGTCACCTCAGCTCTGTGCTATGGTGCAGTAAAATATATTGGCTTTTACTTTTCTTATTTGTGATATTATAGGGTTCGGTAATATGTGGGTTCTACTTAATTTAAGGGTTACACTGTGGGGAAACATGTCTCTCTATGCTAACAAACAAATCAACTGATACCAACACATTCTCTAAGCCATGAATTTTGCTGTTCTCAAACAACCAGTGCCAATTTTATGACCACATCTGCAGGCAAAGCTAACACTATCACACAATTCTGTCTTCAATATTTAATAAGTGTGCTGCCGAACCAAGATGGGAGGCATGGTAATGTTTACTGTACATTGCGTCTGGCTTCCCATGCCATTTCCCTCCTCTGTCTCCTCGCCTGGCATGCAGGCCTCATTAACATCGGCCTCATCTCTCGTACCGCTCGCTGACCTTTAATTATTCCAGTGAACCTGCTGGCTCTTCACTGTGGTAACCCAGTGCAACTGATAAACAACAGTGCCAAGGGTGGGCAACAGACATAGAGCATGCAACGGTCTGCTGAGAAAAGCGAATGTTCGCGCATAACAAACACACATTAAAGTGGCTGCAGACTAAGGACGGTCTCAGTTTGTTTCTTCCTTCTCTTATTGCTTATACATCTGATTCATGACTTAAAACAAATCATAGTTTAATCATTTGACTATAACGGACACCCTAAAGCGATGGATGCGGTGGATCCATCCCACAAAGAGAAATGGGAGCTGCAGTGCAAAAAGATTGATCTGTAGAATACTTCTAACCCAGATTTAAAAGCTGTAATAAAGTGATTATGAAAACGCACAGTCAAGTGCCAATTTAGAAACTTGAGATGCGAAACTGGAGTTGGAGTCGAGAAACGACGTGTACGACCGGATTGTTTCACAAGTAGACAATTTACAAGATCACTTTAAACTGACAAAAAGCTCAACATTGTGAGACGATAGCCGGAGGGTTCCCAGTTTGCATTTCGGTCAATGCGTTCCGCCTCTTTTGCTCTCCACATAGATTTTTTTTACCTGCATTCAACCAAAGCCTGCTCCAACTTCACAGCGAGTTGCCTACTAAATTATGCATTATCATGTGTGCCAAATTGACATTTTGGATTTTGGTCAGAAGGTGGTGTGTCTAGATTGGAAAAGATTCATCCAAATGAGTGATTGATTGAGACAGATTAATCAAAATCAATCATAAATGTGAATAGCCAAAGACGTCTTTGGAATATAAGAGGATTTTGTAGGGTAAAATATCCTGGACTTGCTGCATTGGGTGTACATAGACAGCCCGGTCGCATGAACAGGTGCATGGATGACACGATAATGCGCAAGGCAAAAACGTGCAATAAAAACGCCGTTCTCGCTTTTGTTGTGTCATGTGTACGCCATGTAGTCTGTACTGACTGCAATGTAAATGCGTAAATATGCTATGCTCAGAGCTAGTGACGTAGAATAAAAAAGGAGAAAGACTGCTGATGGCGGGTGAGTGGGGAGGTGGATGTGTCTAAGAAACACACAACTTTCAACCAGGAGACCGGTGTTTTGTTTTGTAAGTTATGTTAAAGACGGTTGTGACGTGTTTTCCGTATTTATGTTACATTGTTTCCCTACGTATTGTACTTAGTTTTCATACTTATGTATGTAATATTAACGCCGCAGAGAGGCAAAACGTGACACTGACACACTATCTTCTAGTGGACAGACGGGTCTATTACGCGCTTGGCATGATACCTGGTTGAAATAGACGGCAAATCAGCTATGACAACGTACAACAGTGCCAGCTTGTCTTTCTGTGCAGAAATGCACTTGCAAAAGACAAGGGACCCAGTAGTCATGTCAAATTTTGGACACTGTGATGACCGCTGTCAATTGATTTAAGGCAGAACTAGAAGTTATTTCAGTGCTGCACGAGCAGGAGGACACTGTCTACCGCTAAGGCACACAAAGGTGAGGTGGTTATCCCTCAGACAGACGATGACATGCTTCAGACAGGAGCCGCGGGGCTCTCTCTCTCTCTCTCTCTCTCTCATAGAGGTTTTTGAAAAAATGAAGCTCTAGGTTGTCATAACCTGGTGGATCTAAGTAGCATGGCCATGCTAATGGTGCCAAAAGTCATACTACTAAACTTATATGTCAAGAGATTACAATGACAGG
This sequence comes from Sebastiscus tertius, assembly GCA_916701665.1. Taxonomy (NCBI): domain Eukaryota; kingdom Metazoa; phylum Chordata; class Actinopteri; order Perciformes; family Sebastidae; genus Sebastiscus; species Sebastiscus tertius. Next base: position 20,675 of record CAKAOH010001725.1, read on the forward strand.
CTAATACAGCCAATGGTAGAGATTTAGCACGCCGTTACTCCATCAGTGAGTAAGCCTGGTGGCCTATAGCAGGTACAGTATATCCATCACTGTCTACCTGTATGAGCGATTCTCTCTTTTGGTTACTTTAAATATCAAGCTGCTACGTTGCTAAATCCTAATTCAAAGTGTCATGTTAAATTACTCAATAAGTCAGTTTCATATGGATATTTTCAGAGGTTATAGATGCATTAAATCAGCTGTGGAAAAGAGCGATTTCTACCATCGTCCGCATCGGTTCGGTTGGTAATGCAGCTGTAGCCCGGGCAGTGGCTTTAATAAAACATTCAGCTTATGCTAATGAAAAACGGCTTCCCTCTGGGCTGCAGGTCAGTGTTGTATAATGAGGGCGATGAAGATGGTACTTTGAATCTAACTGCAGAATTGGTGTTAAAGGGTCAACTGTGACAACAGCACTGACCCTATCCTGTTTATTACTTAACATAAATACTTTGCATAAGCGTGTTCCTCTAAACCTCTAAAGTCTGAATGATATGTAACAAATGACCCAGAATCTTTAGAACTTTATAGCACAGCCCAGATGCATATATTTAGAGCACAGACAGACATTTTAAACTAGATTATTTTATAAACATGCAAGATTTTAAAACAGGATTAAGGATTATTTGAGCGCTGAATGTTACCTGTCCAGGCACTGAATGAAAATTCTCCGGTTGATGCAACTTGCTGTTTGTTTTAAGTCTCTTTTATGTGAAATGTTTTATGTTGTTTTTAACTTTTTGTTGTTCTGTTTATGAGTCTTTTATAGGGCTGCACAATATGTTGTATATTTTTTTATCATCATCGCAATGTCAACTTGTGCGACAAACACATCGCAAAAGACTGCGATATTACATTTTTTTAAATTAGTTGAAAGAGCGTATCAGTAGAAAACTACACTTTATACTTTAAACAAACACTTTAAAATGTAACTATCATTCTTTTTTTTTTACTGGTGCCTTTTGTGTTCAGTTCAATTTGTTCACTAAAATAGATTTTGAAAATAATTTCCTTTAATTTTATTTAATTCAACAAGCAATTTGTTGTATTTTAGTGGAATACTGAAAGCAGCAGAAAGGCAGAACTGTGTACACTGTTTATCGCAAGTAATATTGTTATCGCGATATTCAACAACGTTATCGCATATTGCATATTTTCCTCATATCGTGCAGCCTTAGTCTGTTATTTGTGCTTTTATTTGGTGTTTGTATGAAACTTTTAAACTGCCATATTGACCAGGACCCCCTCGTAAAAAAGAGATTCACTCAATGGGATTTCACTGGTAAAATAATTATTTTAAAAAGATGTGAAGGAGCATGCTCTTACTTCCAACTGTTTGGTGTGCGTGCAGCGTGGCTACAATAACGGTGACATTTAGAGAACTGTCACAGTGTTGAGTCTCCTATGGAGAGATTAGATTTGCGTGACCTGACGGACACTTTCTGTTAATCTGACAGAGCTCTGTAGTAAAAGTAAACACAGACTGGACCACGAGAGAGTGACCTGCACAGCCAGAGGTTTAGAGAAATGTGTTCTCCTCAGGGACTCGAGTTTATACGTGTATGATGCCTCAGCACTTTGTGAAGGCAATGCTGTGCCAGTGGTGCACCAGGCTTATAAATCAGCAACATAATGCTCTGGATAATGGTGTCTATAATTTGATAATTATGAATACTTTGACTGATTTCTCACATACCATATTCTGTATAACAATCTGCTGCATTCTGTTATGTTTTTTTTCAAATGGAAACTTCCACTCAGACGTTAGAAAAAGCAGTGATTACCAAAGTAAGCTAATCAATAAGGTTATGAATAATGTGAACGCTAGCTTTAGCTGAGTCAGAGTTAGCTGAGCTAAGTTTGGAAATAACTGAAAGGATTAGTTAAAAAGTTTTGGAGTTGGGTTGTATATACTCCCACGTTCTGCGAGGTAAAAGTACGGCTTTTGTGAAAGTAGTCCGGTGGCTTTGAAGAGAGTGATATAACTGCTTTAGTTCCCAATCAGAAAGGGCTGTCTGACAACGAGGTAAAGCGGTTGTGGATGATAGTAGCAGAAAAACGTATTTCAGCCACCTTAAAAAACAACATCAGGTTAAGTGTACGCTGTATTAAGAATATTTTCACAGCTTTACCTCACCATCAGACAGCTCTTTCCGACATGGAGTCATTATATCTCTGTCTTTAAAGCCACCAGACCAGACTCCATTCACAAAAACAGTAATTTTACCTCGCAGAACACAGGAGTTGCTCATCTACCGCTGCACTGATTGGTAAGTTTGTTTGTGTTATTGTGTGACTTTCAGATCCAAACTAACATGGCCGTCCACACAGTAGTACATTGCTTAGCTTCAGTGCCGGTACTCCTGTCTGCTTCTCCAATAAGGGAGCGTGCCGACCGCCATCTATTACTGTATGTAACGTTAATACACTGACTATAAGGCTGTATACATACTGTACATGTAGCAGCTTCATCACGCAGAAACCTAAGTCAGGTCACGTGGGAAAATGTTTTTTAGAAGGGCTGGGAAAAGCATTTTGACGCCAAAACATATATACTTTGACCAAAATTTGAATGTTTGGATTTGAATAAATAAGGAACACCACTGGGAAGCTACAGAATGATATAAAAACCTAAAACAAATGAATAAAATAACGGACTCTCCCTTTAAGGTGGCAAAGTAACTTTTCACTGTGCACACTTTAAATTAGAGCACTGCAGTGCTTAACAGCGTGTCTGCCTCCAGGGCCAATCATCATGTCTGTCACTTTTTATGGATAATCTAATTCCTACACCTGCACTCTCTTTGGGCAGTCTCTGCCATTTTATTTCCACCAATCACCCAGCAACGTGAGTCATAGTAAAGTTCAGCTCACAAAAAATGCCTATAGTGATATTCTGGCGGTGGCTTTTTCCACTTAAAGAGACAATCTAGTTTGTAGAGCAAGATGGAGAAATAAGATATCCAACATGACTGAAAGTCAGGAGTCCTATTAAGATGAAAGAGTGGCATCATCTTGGTCTGAGGATATTTATTCAAAGTCAGTAAAGTGAATGAATTGGTGTCCTAATGTCTGTTGCCTGACAGTGACAGAATAAGTGCAAGATTTCATATTATGTAGTTAAATGTTGATGTAGAGTCCTGATGGAGGCCATTTGTCTGTGTCAGCTCTGAGGTCAATATCTCAACATTACGCTGCTGGGCGTGTCATTTTAAATCCTCACTTGACAGCACATTCTTTTATATGTTTTATTGTTTTTGCTTTGGTTGTCACTGACAAAATATACCCAACAACAAGCCTAAAGCATGAACCACGTTTCTTTTAAGATAACAAGATAGTATTAAATGTTGAAAAATGAGGAGTGTGTTTGTCTTAATTCAGATTAACAGGTGATAATATAGAAATACAGTAGCGATAAAAACACCTGTTGGCACCGCACACACATAGACACAGAAACATATTTACACACCCACAAATGCACACGTTCCCTTTCTATCACACACAAAGGCGTATGTACACACCCACACACACATACTGTACATATAGCCTGCTGGGTCAATCAATGTTTAGATGACGCAGGTCAATGTCACAGTGTGAATTAAAGGAGCTCAAATGGAAGAAAATAAATGGCAGATTTGCCATGGAAAAAATGTCAAAATGCCAGAGTGCAGATCCTGCTTCAACGGTTGTCTTGAAAGACTTAATCACCTCTTTTATCTGTGTGCATACTGACTATTTGAATAAAACAACAACAACAAAACAAACAAAAATAGTGGTTGTTCTGGTATTTGCAATATGAAGAGATTGTATATACTCACTCGCAAACACATGAGCTAAATAACGACATGCTTCGCTCGGCTTAAAGTTTGTGGATTGTGAGAAAGTCGGGAGGTGTGGCCACACTACATAAACACTGTGTGCTCCGTTACCCAATCAAAAAAATAAAAATCACATCCAGAATCTATTTATGAGAAGAGAAAAAATATGACAGAAAAAACAGCTTCACTTGGTTGAGGTAGGAAACACATCAGTGCTGCTTTTAAAGCTATATAGTTTTTTGCATTTTTGATGCAAAGAAGAACAAAAAAATCAAGAAAGAAGAAGGCACTGGAGAAGTAAAAATCAATTGGTTAAAACAGTTAATATTGCACCAACCTTCAGGCCTATAACTCAGTCAGCACAAGCAACAGTGTTAAGGGACACAATGCAAGAGGCCGTTTCTTGCATTCAAGAGAAGCAGAACCTGTAGTCCAAATGTTGCAAGGTGATGCTAATGCAAGTTGCAGAGTTATACGTTTAGTAAGATAAACTAAATGCAAACACTGCTAAACAAGTAGTAAATGTGGGTGTGAACATACAGCAGTAATAATAGTCATTATGTTAATCTGGGAACTGTTAACACCTGCTGACTGATCATCAGTTACTTTTGTGTGCGACCGTAAGTTCACACAAATAATTTGCAGTGACTATTTATGTTTTGGAAGATATTATCAAAATTGACCATTCGCAATGCCCCGACAAAATATACGCAACAGCAAGCCTAAAACATGAGCCACGTTTCTTTTAAGATATTAATCAAATCTTCTTGGATGGGCCAATAGAGTGAGGATACTGGTATTATATGAAACTAGAAAACCTAAGATCCATTGGTACCAACCATGTCACACTACCTTGTCGCAAAGGGACCTAAATAATGCTCCAAACTTACGCTAACTGGCATGGCCACTTTCAAAGGGGTCCCTTGACCTCTGACCTCAAGATATGTGAATGAAAATGGGTTCTATGGGTACCCACGAGTCTCCTCTTTACAGACATGCCAGCTGTTGTTATTGTATGTATGTTGATTAAATATTTTAATCTATTGATAGCTCTACTTAATACTGTTCGTTGACACTGAATGTAATGTACTAGATGCCATGCCCACCCCCAACTCTCATGTCCCGAATTTCATCCGTTCTCACCCTAGTAGCTGACTACAAGCTATGTGGGCATGCTAACAGTTGCAACTTACATTAGAGCAGACACACACACTGTTTATTTAATTAATTACACTTCTACTTCTGTTTTTTTGTTTTGGAAAGACTTAAAAAAAGACACCAGCTTCCAAGCTCCAGGTATTGCTCTTACTACAGTGAAATCAAAAGCTTCACACACCTGCAGTGTTTGGTTACGGTTACTAAGGCATGATTGGGCTTCAGCGAACAGTCAATGATGAAATGTTGATATTGAACCAAACCATTCACTCAGTCAGTACGTTGTTATGCTGCTAACTTGCATTAGCATACGCTTGTCTTGTGTTAACTATGCATCAGGCCGTAATCCACTTACCCCAGGGTGGGAGGATGGCATGCACTCATTGGGAGGGAGGGTATGTTAGAGAGGTTAAGGGATGGGGAGTTGGGAAGACAAGCACACACCTTCAGTGTGGGACACAGGCAAAGAGATCTCCATGCAAGCAGCGGACTGGGCCTTGCGGAAGGGCGGTCGGCCAGGGCCTCTGCGGGTAAGCCGTGGCCCCTCGGGACCCATCGGGACGCGAGGCTTCCCTGCCGAGCAGGGCTGGGAGGTGGGGCTAGTGCAATGTCCATTGACATGATCTGTAACAACGGCAAAGCATTAGCAAACAATACAAGGAGGGAAATAAAACTGTCAAACATATTGTAATCCACTGCTGCAATATCCATCTTCATATGTCATTTTAGTCTAATTAAATTAATACAATCTTCAAATGAGAGGAGATCATTTTATTCATTCATAACGCAGTTTTCAAGGAAATAGCTGGAGCGTTCTCACCCTATTTGGAGATCTGTTTTAAAACATACAGACTTAATACTTTAACTCAGTATGACCTATGAAGATGGATATTTTTTGCAGTGTAAGAGGAGCAAGCCGATGTTGAAAACCAGATTGTCAACAGGAAAGATGTTGGTGAGGGAGAAAGGGAAAGCGAGAGTGAGTGACAAAGGGCTGGAGAGTGGTGTTGAAGTAAGTATGAGCAGAGAGGAGAAAGAGATGCTGGGGCAACGGAAAAAAAAGAGCAAAATGCAGAGGCAAATTGTGAGTTTCATCTGTGCCAGGAAAGAAATGTGAAAATCAAAAGAAAAACAGACTTGTTTCATCTCCACTTTCTCTTTTTTTCCTTTTTGAATTGTTGTTTGTTTTCAGTAGAAACAGTTTATTTCTTTTTTTTTTTTAAGAGTGGAAGCTTTGTGACATTACTGGCTTTGGCAAAAATCTACAAACGAAGATCAAAGGAAATGGAAAAATAATCAAAAAAAAAAATCAAATATCTTTTTTTTATTCTAATGCAAAATAGTACTTAAGTAAAGTTGGTTTGGCTGCACAATCAGCTACAGATGGCGGTGACAGGAAACACTTGTTACTCTCTATAACCTCACACGGCCTCTTCTCAGAGACTGTTCGTCCTTTCTTAATGTAGAGTGCTTGTGTGTGTGTGTGTATGGGCAAAATAATGTGTTTAGAGCCAAACCTAATTAATGAGACAAAGAAAAGCAAAGTAGGATTGTGTGTGGATTGGGTGCACTCTGTAGTTCTCTGTCTGCAAGACAAAAAACGCTGCCAAGACAGCCGTAATTAACAGCTTCATGATACCTCCGCCTGAGCACTCTCATTCTCGCTCGTTTTGAGAGACGAGTAATAAAACAGTGTCCTTTTCTTTAACGACGTTCCTGTGGCAGTAAAACCAAAGTTAAAACGGGTTGGGGGTGTTTGAGGAGCGTCTGATTAAACCTTTCCTCTCTGAAATTCTCTTAGAGACTCGTGAAGCATGAGGATAATTAGCATTGTGCTAATTAGTAAAAACACTAGACAGCGTTCTCTTGTCACTTTCCTCTTAGTATTTCTGTGCTGATTATATGTCTGTCGTATCAAATCTGAGTCTCTTGTTCAGCCAGTTGATGCACAAATGATTCAATTTCAAAGTGAAGATGAAAAACTCCGGGGTGCCACCCAGTCTGCGTGCAAAACACTCGCCCAGTTTCACAGCAGGATGGACCGAGGCAATGCAGGGATTGAATACTGCAGCTTATATTGGACCAACCAACACCAAAGCCACGTGAAGACACCGCTGTGTGTCTGTCCTAATGTTTTGTAACTGTGAATTTCAAACAGAGATTTGCAGCACATCATCAAAACATTTGCCCCGAAATGTTCTGCAGGAAACTGGTGCATAGCAGAAATAATGGCACTGTATTATGGAGGACCACGAGAGTCACGGAAATAGATACAAAGCATTTCATTGATTAATTGTACAATAAAAATAGTGCATTAATAAATCTGTTTACAAATGTACTTATTAATCTATGACTAAATGGACTAAATTATAAAGTAATTAATTATTTGACATTTTATTGGGCAATTTAATTGAATTATAAAAAAATATTTATCAATGAAATATTAATCCATCAATAAATAGTAATGCCAACAGGAAAAGAAGTTGCCCTTTTAAGTGTCTGATTAAAACCTGTATTCTCAATTCAATTTGTGAATCCAATTATTTATTTCTCTTTTTAAACTGCATTTTGAAATAGATTTTTAAACCCCATTATCTATTTATGAATTAAAGATATGTTTAAAGAAAGAAATAATACAGGTTTTAATCAGGCATTTAAAAGGGCAACTTATTTTCCCATTGGCATTACTATTTATTGATGGATTAATATTTAAATTGTACATTTTTTATAATTCCTCTTTTTATTGCCCTTTAAATGTCAAATAATGACTTAATTTGTAATTTAGTCCATTTATTCGTAGATTAATAAATTATTAATGCTTAATGCTTTTAATGCCTATTTTTATTGAACAATTTATCAATTAAATGCTTTGTATTTATTTCCGTGACTCATGTGGTCCTCCATACCGTACCCTCACACACACCACCAACGCACGGATTAATGCACTTGTCCATCAAGAGTGCACACGTACGCACGCACACACACACGCACGCACCCAATATACACACACACACACACACACACACACACACACACACACACACACACACACACACACACACACACACACACACACACACACACACAGTAATACTCTCTGTAACAGACAGTTCTGACAAAATATGTTCTTGTCTCAACCCACAGCTGTTCATATTGCAGCTATTAACACGGTAAAAGATTAATAGTTTCCCATTTTACTGACAACACGCACCCTATTGAACCTCACAGGAAATTTAATGAGCTTAAAATGTTAAATTTTTTAATAATACTAAATGTGTGACGAGGCAACCAGAGTTGGCTTTTCAAATTTGGGCTATTGCTTCAACTAAATATAACACAGGGTCGACAAAATAAAAGCATTTTTTACACCTGTCAGGTAAAGAAAGGTCATTAAATGAGGTGAGTCACAGGAATAAGTAGGCACTGGCACATTTTGTATTAAAAAAGCAGAAGTTTTTAAAGAGGACAGCATGTGTGAAGCAGCAGTCTGCAGAGGCAGAGCGAAGGGAAACCTGAGATCGTGATGTGTATGTACAGCAGTAGAGATGTATGAGGAAGGGGGTGTTGGGACGCTCAGTATCTGTAATGCATGATGATCCAGTCGAAATGGAGAAAGGACTGTTTAAGAGAGGGATACAATGAGAGAGGTAGCGAGTGATCCAATCACTGCAGAGCAAGGCTGTCAATGGAGGAAAAGGTTGTGTAAAATCAGAGGATGGTCCAATCATGATAAAGCGATAGAAAACCTCAAATTTAAATATGGGCATGAGTTAAAAATCACCTTTATAAACACTTGCAAAATGTAGAAGAGACAAATACAGAAGATTTAAATCAAAATACATTAAGGGCAAAAATGGACAAACACTTCAGTCCGACAGTCTCATGGGCTGGTTGAACAGGAGGAGAGAGTGACAAGGAAACCCAAAGAAGAACGTCTGAGTGAGAATTAAAAACGACTAAAGCAACATAAAAGCCTAGAAAACATGATAAAAGCAGAAACTAAATGACTCAAAGGAAATCAAGTGAAAACTGCTGGCTTTCGCCTACCGTACCAAGATCAGTCTTAAGATCTGTTGGCAGACTTAACTTTCTGCCGGGTCCCTTTACTGAAACAAAAGAATAGGAAACAAAGCACCAGTTAATCCCTTCCAATAAAAAATAAATGAAATAAATCATAAGAAAATAAAAGTAGGAGTAATCTAAGTCAAACAATGACAAACAAAAGTGCAACAAAAACAAACCAAACAAAATGACTCAAATGAACAAAGAACCAGAACATGCAAATTGGTGCAGTTGCACACGGCAGGCATATTTCAAAATGCATGCTCCGTTGTCGTCCCAGGCCAGTGTTCCTATCTATCTCTGCAAGACCAATAACACCTATACTGGGCCAACTTAACAACCCAAGTTATCCACATTGTGAGTATTACTTACAGTTAATGGTTATTGTCTTGTTGGGCTGCAACAAGGCAAAACAAACTTATCAAATTTATTATGGATGTCAAACTTGAGTCCCATAAATCTGTTTCACACTACCAAAGGTCTTTACTGCTTAAATGTCCCAGTAAAATCTGGTTTTCTAAGGCCTGGGATGTCTGACAGGGAAGCACAAATAAACAGGGTGACACCACAGGGTGTCAATACAAAAATCACAGTCAGACACTGAAGGCAACAAAATAACTTGTTAAAACATTTTGCAAGCATTTTGCAGTAAGTGGAGAACTGCAAAGGTCGAACTTGAGATGTTATGAGTCAGTTTCCCCCTCAGAAAGAAGGCAATAGTTCATTGTTTCTTTGTGTTGAATGGCCAGCACAGTCGCACAGCAGTTTGTGAAGTAGTCACTGAATTTAATGTATTGATTCATGTACATAGACTAAACCTAACCAAGTTGATCTTTTCTTAAACCTAACTAAGTAGTTTTGTTGCCTAATCCTAACCAAGTCAATCTTTTCCTAAACCTAACTAAGTAGTTTGTTGCCTAAACCTAACCAAGTTGATCTTTTCTTAAACCTAACTAAGTAGTTTTGTTGCCTAAGCCTAACCAAGTAGGTATTTTCTTAAACCTAACTAAGTAGTTTATTGCCTTAACCTAACTAAGTAGATATTTTCATAAACCTAACTAAGTAGTTTATTGCCTAAACCTAACCAAGTTGATATTTTCTTAAACCTAACTAAGTAGTTTATGGCCTAAACCTAACCAAGTTGATCTTTTCTTAACCCAAACTAAGTAGTTTGTTGCCTCATCCTAACCAAGTCAATCTTTTCCTAAACCTAACTAAGTAGTTTGTTGCCTAATCCTACCTAAATTGATATTTTCCTAATCCTAACAAAGTAGTTTTATTTTGAAAAGACTGGAGCGGAATGTACACAAATCAAAATAGATTCAATTTTGTGACTATTTGACGAACTGCCGTGAGACTGTGGTGGAATGGCTAACTTGACATGTGGAGGATACGGGATGGTGTTTACATGGCGATTGGTAAATTTCATTACCACGAGGAAAACAGCATGATCATGAATTTGCATCATTTATAGTTCGGACTGCTTACTTTAGAATTGGAAAATTCATCAAAGAAAAAAAACCTCAAGGTTTCAATCCTTCTGCAAGTCTGAATACCATAAAAGAAAAGAGTACGGCAGAGGACATACCGGAAGAAATGGTAGAACTGTATTTAATCTACTGTAATGTAATACAGTTTATTCCATTTATATACAATTTATTTGCTGTGAAGGAGCATGTAGGCTGCTCAGCATCAAAGGTCATTTTGAGCAACAATATATTTCCTTTATTGCACAGGAAATTGGGGTGTTATGGTGCTCTAATTGAATTTCTCAATCAATGAGTTTCTGTTTCCATTTTTTCCAGGAATAAGTAAAGCCTTTCTGATTAGTGTTGCTCATGAGATAATAGATGAGCTCTGTGTGTGTGTGTGTGTGTGTGTGTGTGTGTGTGTGTGTGTGTTTTCACAATAAACTGCAGATGCTGCTGCAACCATATAAAATGTTCAGTGTTAGAGATACAACGACAGAGAAAATGTTCTCATAATCAACCTGTTGCTCACAGATGTTCCTCTGTTTAATAGCTCAGCGGCTGCGTTAACGCTTCATAAAATGCATTCTAATCAAAATAAACATGTGGGATTGATGGGTTGTTTATTGTGAATATGAACAATAACCAACCAAACATTCATTACTGTTGTTTTTTGCAGTTACAGTCCTGCTATTTACGACATGCTCACTGAATCAACAAGCTAACTTTGGTCTGTTAAGCAACTCCACAATGTTGTGTCTAAATATGACAATTTTAATAAGCCTATATTGGTTCATAATATTATTATATTCCTATAATAATTCATGTGCTTTCTTTTCATGGTTGGAGCACCTTTTGCTCCAAGCTGGTATCTTTATGTGACGATATTAAAACACTTGTATAACAACACTTTATGTTCGACTAGCCCCATTTGTGGCCTGAGCGGTCCATATGTTACGCTGTGATTTGGTCACATAGTATTCCCTATGCAAACCTTGGGGCATTTTTCATTTTATACCATGTATTCAGCAGTGTGTCGCACCTTGAAAAGCATTTGTGTGATCCCACAGATGTCTACTGTGTTTCCTGAATGATAAAATGTTTGCCCGAGGTAAAACCCTTTAAATTCCACAGACGGCGCTACTTTGCTCTGCTCTTCTTCTCCGCTGCACACGCCTAAGATATATTGGATTTAAATGTTGGTTTCCCCACGGGCAAACATGTTACCATCCCTGCCAGACAATAGATGCCAGTAAGATCACTGCTTTTGAGGATGAAGGATGAAACCCGCTGTTAAATTGAGAGGTAAACAAGACTGAGAATCTACATCTGCTAGCAGTTCTGTGAAGCGGTGCTTTGAGCCAAATATCAACATCAGCATACTAACATGTTCATCAAGCCTGTTCTCATTCTCTACCCTTTGGCGGTGGTATGCGACGAACGAGGCTTTCCATTAACTACAATGTAAACACATCCACAGCAACAGTAAACGCTCAGGGAAAGTGCTGTGGTGACGTAGTTTAAAGAGCGCAGTGTCACTTTCACTTTGCACTCGTTTGTTAGTTCACAACATGAAGTCACATTTTCGCTTTACAAACGTAGTAGTTTTAAGCCCAACCATGTTGTTTTTTCCTAAACACAACTAAGTGATTTTGTTGCCAAATCATAAGCAAGTGTTTTTATTTAATTCACAATGTTAAGAACAGTTTACTGCGGGCGAAAAGTGACGCCGAGGGGTCTGGCAAAGCTTCAGTATGTTACGAATTGAGACTGGTGTTCATACCCCGAAGTAGTTTTGTTTCCAAAACCTAACTAAGTGTTGCAACCAAATTGTTTCCTGTGAAGATGGATGTTTATTTTGAAAAGACTATGCATGTAACGAGCGGATATTGACACATCTTGCTGGACATTCGTCCCGTGTTGCTGGGAAAATGCACAAAAAATAAGGAATGACTTTTTGTAAGATATATGAACTGTTGTATGACGATATATTGAACTGACACACACACCGCTAGCATGGCAAAAACTAAAGTTTGGATTTTTTTCCCCAAGGTTTGTGTGAGGAACTTAATGTGATTGAATCATAGTAATGTACAGAGTGCTAAGGTCACATATGGGGCTAATGTTGGACTTGATCAGGCCACAACACTGATAAACGTACAAAGCAAGCTGACGTTATATTTATCAGCATCGCAGCTGGCCACGCAGTGGTCCCCATGCAGTTAGTCAGAGAAGAGACAGTGATGAGTGTTAGCCGAGATGACAACAAGGTGAGATTATGGGTTCATTGACACAGTCAGAAAGACACAATGAGAGAGATACCGAGCGCCACAGTCCGGTAGAGTAGCATGTTGCCTTTTCGTGACAGAGACGAGTGGTTCCAGTGGAGGCACAATGATTGACGTCACAGAGAATGAAGCACTAGAGGCACTGACGAGTGAGGAGGAGAAGTACAACCCTTTCCTCTTCCCAAGCACACCTGCCTTGCAGTATTGCCCAGATCTGGCACATACAACAAACAACACAATGTCTACCCCCCCTGCAGCTGGGGCAGAGAGATAATGCAACACCAGCAGTCGCACGAAGGCATGGGACACATTGACAAGGCAGCGACAGACAGTCTACTCCTAGAAACACAGGCCCTGTCAGCTTGTTTACACTGCAAGCAACTTGGTTGACGGGTCATTCTGTTGTGACCGATCGTGGTGCGAGAGGGATTGAATGCATTTTATTAGTGAACTGCAACTAACAACATTTTGGTCATAAAAATAGAGATGTTTTATCATGATTTTGTGATGCGTATATTGCTAATTTTTTTTATATTCGCTGGCTTTCTCCCAATTTAGAGTGCCCAAGCCCCTATGCACTACAGTCCTTGTCACTGCTAACTGCTAACCAACCAGCCGGAGTCGCCAGTGCAGCAACAAGGACGAGAACCCTCTTTCCACCTACACACCCCACTGTCTGTATAACAGATGTATCCTTTACCTATTATATTTTCATTAAGCCTTTCAAATTAAAGTTGTGGTGAAACAGGGAAGCTTTAAATGGTTGTATTCAACTTCTTGGCCATTTTCCACCTGCTATAGATATACTTCATCACATGTGGGAAAACTAAATGCTAAAAAAATCTGCTTTGCTCTTGACATTGACTGACTATAATGTTTTTTGTAGCTCTGTAAGGTATAGGGATGTCACAAGAACCGATGCTTTGGTACCAAGTCGATGCCAAAATTCAGAAAACGTGACGGTACCTGTGATTCCACAGTTACCATCAGGGCTCTAGAGTAACATTGTCCCGTCGTAGACGAAAATTGTGCTTGGGACGAAGTAATTCACTATCAATGCACCTTATATTTTTCCCTGATAATGCTATATTGCAAACAACAAATCTGTGTTGAAATCGGCAGGACAAGAGCTAGTTAACTAGCTCCCCTCCTGCCTATTTCAACACGGGAGGTGCCAATGATTCAAATTATGGTGTGTTCAGGCTCTATAATAGTTAAAAGAAAATTGGGTGCAGGTAAATCCTAACGTTATCATGATGTGTTTAAATGTCATTTTGTAACATGTAGTTTTTGGCGAGACACTGGAATAAATACAGTTGTTTGAAGGAGATGTTTTCACAGCAATATAAAACTGATAATAGAAAGGGACCTGTTTGACTTCCTAACAAAAATCAGCGTGCAAATGGTAATAAAGGACTATGTTGGACTAAAGTACATGGGATCTATTGTTTTACTTTTGTTTTTTACCGTGGTATCAAATTGGATATCGATAATCGTGGAATTTCACTGGCATTGGTATCGACTACCAAATTTCTGATATCGTGACATCCCTATTAAAGTATGTATGTGCCTCTGATCGTGTTGCTCACAGTGTGGAAGCAGAGTTAGCATGCAAGGTGCAACATCGAACCAACCACCTGTCCAAAAACAACCCAATAATCCCACCGCCCCCCCTCCCTTGTTGCATTATTGCCATACAGTAAAAAAAAAAACACAAGCAGATGTCCATGAAGAGGCTGAGATCCGTGAGACATCCCTCCTCTTACCATTGTCCAGCAAGTAAAAGACTGGACTGCAGTGGCTGGCTCTCAGACTGGCCACAGGCTCTGGCAGGACGCGTGGGTCATTGTGAAGGGAGGTTGGGTAATGAACTGGAATAGGAGATCCAACAGAACAGACACAGACTTTTCAGGGCAACAGGGGAGAGACAAACACAATGGGTGAACTGGGGAAAAAAGAGACTTGCAGGTAACGGGAAGGAAAACAGTTGAGAGGTTATGAAAACAAAAGGGTTAGTAAGAAGGTTAAAGGACAACACTATTCCACCAGCAATATGATACTCTAACACAAACACCCACAGCACCACTACTACTACTACTACTACTACTACTACTACTACTACTACTAGCACTACTACTACTACTACTACTACTACTACTACTACTACTACTACTAGCACTACTACAACTTTTACTACACTTGATCACCACTTAATATAAATATACACTACCTCTTCTTCTACGCTCCAACAAGGCAAACAGACAACAAATCATTGACCCCATCATTTCATGGTCACTGTTGGTTGCAATGTCATCAGCCATGATCATAACACAAACTCAAATGTGAGAGCTAACTTTGGCCAACCCAACAGCACAGTTGGGTTTGTTGTGTTTGTTACCCAGCACCTGAGGCCGTGGCTGAAAAGCTCCTGACGGCAGAAACGTGACCGTCTGGAACCGGTGGGGACGCTGACAGAGGACTTGCACCGCTGACAGGCTGTTGGCGTCACATGGCCAGCGCAGACTTTATTTAAAGTGCCGTTGCTGCCCCTACTGCAGCAACTCTAAAACTGAGTAGAGGTCATTCATATGCTTGTTCTTGGAGCCTCAACACAAGCACCAGACCCAAACACACGTTTCAAATAGATCAACATGAAAATACTTTCCTTGACCTATTGATTAAATCGTTAACCACACATTCAAACTGTGTGAGTGCTTCAAAATATCGTCTAACAGCAAGTTTTACAGAAGAAATGTTTCTTTCTATCACTACTCTATTAATACATTTGTTCGTTTTTTGTGACCTGTGACAAGCGAACCTCTACCCTCATTAGCTGAATAGTTGAGAGAAAATTATAGATTCAAGACGAAACTAACAAAAGGTCAGGACACTGAGGAAAAAGTCGCAATTCCAAATCCGTCTGCAACTTCAGCACCACGGACAGCACCATGGATTTATCAACACACAGCACAGTCAGGCGGCTGATAGTTCACAGCCGTGGTCGGGGTCATAGATTCTAACTTGCACAAACCTCAGTCAGATAAAAGATCAATGAGTCAGGCAGACTAGATTATCATATTCAACTAAACAACCCTTCTGCCCTGCACTCTCTCTGCTACCAGGGAATGGAGAGTGGAGATGGCAGGTCAACATGGGGCATGCATTATGGTAATTTTACTAACAAGGGTGATTACATCCCCCCTCAAAAAATTACTTTATAGCAGTGCATCATCAGAGGCCCTATTTTTGTGACATCATCACACAGTTCATGCGGTGCACACAGAGTCACTTTGGTGACACAGCTTTGTGCGTCATTGCTACTGATCCAACTGGTCTGAGAAAAGTAGCACATGAAGCACAGAAGTGGCTCAAACAAACAACATTACATAGCAGAGCAAATAAGGGTTGAAACTGTAATGGTTCAATTTGAAATTTTATATGGCTGGACATAAGGTAGCGTTTCTCTTACTGGGGGATTTTTACAACATTTATGCAGGAAAAGCTTCAACTGTGGATTACTTTATTCCTCATTTTGGCAATAGTGATAATATTGTTGCATGTTTTGCATGTGTACAACAATTTTAGGTGTGATTGCATCCATCGTGTTTCAAGATATTTAAGCAAAATCATTACAAATGGAAAACATGATGACCAAACTTCTCCAGGAACATGAATTTAGCTTAAAGGTCCAGTGTGTAGGATTTAGCCTCTCCCCGTGTGCCAAGCATGTAGAAGAACTACGAAGGCCGACATGAAAACGCGAATGGCTCTTTCTAGAGCCAGTTGTTGTAAGAGTAGCGTAGGTCATTTGGAGAATGGCAGAGCCAGAGTGTGAGTGTATGTAGGAAGTGAGTGGTGAAGCAAGAGAGAGAGAGAGTGGTGGTAAATGTTAACACAGTGTTTGGTTTGTCTGTTCTGGGCCACTGTAGATATAGATATTAACGGCTCATTCTAGGCTAATGAAAACACAATTCTTATTATTAGGTTATTATACACTAAAGAAAACATACTTATTAATATTATATTACATTTCTGCCAGTAGATACCCCAAAATGTTACACACTGGTCCTTAAAGAAATATTTTTTTTTAATCTTGATTCACAAATAATAGGGCCCAAAATGATGCTTCTGTAACAAACTGAGTAACTTTAATACATTTGAGCATTTTTAGGCTCGTCATAAACAATATTTGTCCATATAATGTATTAAACCTTACACCTATACTGTTTATGAGTAGCAACATAATGCAGTTTTTTTACTATGTATTATAAATGGTAGTGCAGCAGCAACTGTTGGTAGACTTATTTTTAGTTCTATCAAGCCACCTTGAGCTGCATGGAGCTGAGCAGGTGGCACCACCAGTTTGACACACTGTAAAGTTTCAGCCCATCACCTCCTCCCTGTCTCCCCTGACACTCTCACCGCTAAAAATATCCTGTCGGGTCAGGCACCGATCACTGGCATCCTGGCACCTCGGCTTGTTAGTCCACCTCACAACTGGGCCTGGTCAAGTAAACTTCAGCCACAAGAGGCGTAACGCTCCCAGAGGAGATGTTACGCATAACCCCAAAACCAAAACAACACACTTCAGGACATAAAAAAAGCAGACAATGGGAAGGTTGTGGAGGGAGACAGCTTTCAGGCAGGAGAAGGGCCAATTACAGGGCCTAATGACAAAAGGAAGATAGGGAGAGGGTCAGGTAAAAGAGGGGGAACGATGTGTGAGGGAGAGGAGAGAGATACGGCTGCAGTTATTGACACACGGGGTGAATCAGGACGATGCTGGCTTCCTTAATAAGCTGTCCACAGTCTGTATGTGGCCTTGAAAAGACACAGTGTCGGGGACGGCCAGACAGCCTCTAATGGCCATAGAGAAAGGTGGAAGTTGATATTCAGCAGGAGGAAACAAACCATGAACTCTTCAGCTATCAAGCAGAGCACAGCTGTGCTGCCTCATTTGGCTCCAGCCATAGCTAGTTTAAATGTACTCTCGCATTAATATTGAAGATTTCTCTCAAGTTAGGTCGCACTGCTATTAATCATTGTTAACATTTCCATCTTGATTGCTGATTCTGAAACTGTTCTCAGCTTCACAAATCCCCCCCTCTCTCTGGGTAAGTGAATCAGACACTTGATCACAGTGTGCCGTGCCGCATCTGTCCGCTGTGCTTTTCATCCGGCTCTTCATAATTCTTTCTTTCTTCCATTTCTCTAATTAGCAAATGACAGGCTTGTAATGGGACAGAGTGACCATGACCTAGTCCACACTTCACAATGCTGAAAGACGCTCTGCCAAGACAGCAGAGAACATCTTGTCCTGGTTTTGTTATGCGGTTCTTATGCTCTCCTTAAGAGGCTGGAGAGAGAACAAGAACAGACAAAAAGACAAGCTCGAGGATGAGACAATTTCTGTATCCTGGACAATACTGATAGAGCCAATCTTGGAAGTGCAGCTGTGACAAACATTAAACAACATAATTTGTAGTGAATTAGTATTTATACTGTTTTTGTCAGGGATGCACAAAACCTTGGAAGGCATATTTAATACAAAAATACCTTGCCTGTTTTTGCACTTTTATTTTTTATTTATTTATTATTAATTTATTATTAATAATGAATAAATACATTTAAAAATAAATACAAAATAAATACAAAATAAATGCAAAAATAAATAAGTGAACTTAAAATAAATAAAAAATAAATTTAAAATAAAAAATACATTTAAAATAAATAAATAAATGCATTTAAAATAAATAAAAAATAAATGCAAAAATAAATAATACATTTAAAAGTTAATAAAAATAAATACATTAAAGGGGAAATTAATTAGAAGAGTAGATCGATAGGGGAATTAATACAAATATAAATAAATAAAGAAGAAAATTAATGCAGAAATATACATTTATTTCACATTTTATCAATTAATTAATGCCTACATTTAATTTTAATATTTGTTTTGTACGTTTATATAGCTATTTATTTATTTATAGAGTAATTTATTTATATTTACACATTTTGATTTTGGCAGGTTCTGTCCTCCATAGATTTCTACCTTCAAGGTTGAAATGTAACAACAGTGCTCACTTGCTTGTAGCACAGTCCTCCATCACAAAGGAGTTGAATGTTTCAAAAGCCAAAAAATCTCAGGACCTGACAAAATGATTCCTGAGTGACTGAATCATTGTTGAGTCACTCTATTCAGCCTCCTGTGGACACAGTACATTGGCATTTCTATTCTACTGGGCAACAAGATGCTTACGTATGTGCTATACCTGCAAATAAGCCTCAATAGTACACAATTTGGAACAGCTTTCAAAAGTTCACCTGGTAGACAGAAAAACAAGACTCAAGTTCAATAAAGCAGGCTGCTGTTGACTGACGTTCTGAAGCACAACCAGGTTCTGTGTATACATAACACCAAAGAGAGGCTAGTGCAATGTACTTTACTACTGTATTGTATATCTAGGTCTGTCTTTCAGAGGTGGGACCAAGTCATTGTCTTGCAAGTCACAAGTAAATCTCAAGTCTTTGCACTCAAGTCCCGAGTACTACACTTTGAGTTTTGAGTTCTAAACAAGTCATAACACGCTCTACACCAAATGTAATGCCATTTTAACAACAGAGTAACTGGTGCCAACTGTAACGTAACGTTAGTTCTTCATGGTTTTCTCCTGCAACTTGATTGGATGCTGTCGGATTGGTTCAAACAAAGTGGATCTGGGGAATTAAGTGTAAGATAATCAAATGCAAGTCCCAATAATATTTTGGGGGATTCAGCGGTAAACAACAAAAGATAGAAATTCAGTTTGTTCAGTTCACTTATTTCCCCCAAGAGTAAATCCTCTTCCCAAACAAATCAATACAGGATCTCTAAAAAAGTAAATAAACCCGACATCTCTGACGCTGTGGGAATTACCTCTGGTACCGGCTGGTTGATCGTCTTTATGCACACACTTTCTAAATAACATACTTTTCAGTCTTTGGGCTTTGGGGAAGGTATTTTCAGTCATGAGTCACTGGTGTCTAAACCTGCAGTAGGCAGTATATTTTTGGCATTATTACGCAAAAATTCCATAATAACCTTTCAGCACATTGTAATTCAAGTGTTCTGAGAGAAAACTAGACTTCTGCACCTCCTCATGGCTCTGTTTTCAGACTTCTAAATCTAGCCCTTGACTTGCCCTTGGACTTTGACCAATCACAGGCCATTTCAGAGGGAGAGAGCGTTCCTATTGGCTGTGCTCCAGCTGGTGGGCGGTGCTTGGTATTTCCTCAACTGATCTCAACATTTGAGGTGAGAAATAGGCATTACAGTAACAGAATATTAATTAATATTTGATCAGCGCTGCCTAGTCTTCGGTCTGTGAAATCTTGCAGATGCCATTAGGAGGTTATTTTTTCAGATTACCTGTCTCATGCACTACTGTCAGGCTATAGTGACCGCTTTATAAAAATAACTTTTTTAAATCATATTACGCACTGCAGCTTTAAGTCCGAGTCCAGTTGCAAGTCTGGTAGTTTGTCAAGTCGAGTCTTGAGTCACCAAATTTGTGACTCGAGTTCAATCCTTGTGACTTGAGTCCACACCTCTGCCACCTATTCATCTATTTTCAGCTGTTTATCTTGGGGAAGGATTGTGGCAGCAGCAGCAAGCTAAACAAAGCAACCATCACACCAGCCACATCTTCCAGGTCCTCCTGGGTTCACCTGAGGCGTTCCCAGGCCACGAGGAGTACACAAAATCCCTCCAGTGTGTTCAAGGTCTGCCCCAGGGTCTCCTCCCAGTTGGACACCTCCACAGCGAGGCATCTGGGAGTCATCTTGCACTGATACATACTACTCCAAGCTCCTCCTGGATACCTGAGCTCACCCTCCCTAAAGGAGTTGCCAGGTTATTTGGGGTAAAGCATCGTCTCTGTGACTCTGGGAGGATTTCTGTTGGCCAAGGTCTTGGTTAAGGGGGAATATGAGTCATTCAAAGGCTTGGACCCATGAGGCCCACACAGTCCGACAAAGCAACATAGAGCTAAGTGAGCTCAGCACCTGTAAGGACAGGGGTAAAGCTCTGGAGCATTGCCAGATGGGAAGTGGTAAAGAAACAGCAGTGCCCTTGGTGGCCTGAAAGCTGTCAAATTATTTTTTCATATGAAGAGTTAGCAGAAATCCCCAAAGCTTTTATTCTCTGTAAAACACATCAGACTAATTTAATATTTGCACACCACTCTCATGCACCAGCGTTCATATACTCCTCAGGATAAATTTAGGATTTTATCACTGGCTAATGATGTCTTATTATTACACAAAGATGAGCTGTGGCCCATCCTTGTTTGTGAGAAAAACACGGTTTCACTGCACCTCTGCTTAGTTCAAAGACATAATATTTTGAATTCCCAAACATCCTCCACTTCCCCGTAGGATCACATTTTCCCAGAACTAGTATTACTTATTACAAAGAGTTTCAAAGTTTCAAATTATTTCTGTCGGCAGGTTTTTTCGCAGATGGAGTGCTGTTTCTGGAGGCTTCAAAAAGATACTGTTAAATTGTTCCTTCTTTTTCCTTGAAAACCTTCTGAAAAGCACAGATTTGCCAACGAGGCAAACATTAGAAAGGGATGTCACAGAGTATGACAGAAAGGCCTGTGTTGGAGCTGAGATTGAACGGTTCTTCTCATATATTTCACAGGTTTTATGCAGAAAGAACACCAGTTTGTGGGGGTATTTTCATAACTTTTAGGGGAAAAAAATACTTAGACTGCACAAAAAAAAATAATTCTAAAGATGTTTTTTTCTATAAAACAACTAGTACTTAGTATATCTAATATCTGTTACATATAAGAAACATCCCTGATACATTTAGTTGGTTTAAAGTTAATCGTTTGGAATCTAAAGCCTTCTAAAGCCCACTATGCCTAGAGGACACAGCATGCCTGCTTGGCGGTGTCTTAAGCACAGATTTACACACTTGCACACTTTCTCCATTTGACCTTTAAGCTCTGAATTTGCTGAGATAAAGTGTTTTCCCCAAACAGCTACAGAAGTGCCTGCTGGGTAATGTTCTCATCTCTTCTCTCCTCCCTCCATTATGTATTTCTGCTTCTTTTTTTTTTGCAATCACAAACACACTCTCTTTTCATCTGCTCCGTCTCCAACCACACAAACCTCAACATACTATGAACAATCTCACAATTTAAAACCTCATCTATTTCATCAGACTTTTACTCAGAACCCAGGAATGTCCTACATTATCTTCTAATCTATGATAACACGCCATCGTCCTCTCACACCGCAGCTCATCTCTTCAACCATCATATCTACAATCTGTGATCCTGAAAGCCAGAGCAGGCGACAACATAATGAATATAACATCAACTACAAATATTAAGGACATTTACATTATATGCTTCACCACACCGTTCCCCTCTAAAGAGTCATGTCTATTTCATTATACATCCTGTAGCATTTAATTCAAGTCAAGCACTGTCTGCTACACACACAGACATGCCAGCAAATATTTGACTGAAAGCAGTGCGCAGGAGGGTTTTATAATGTATTATGGATGATACAAATACATAATTTAACCAGCTGTGAGAACTGTTCTGGTCTGATTTCAGATATTTAAGCCTTGATGCAGGCTACTGCCACAAGTTATCAACTGCAGGTCATCACCACTGTAACACCTGGGCCATGCTGGATGCATGAGCGTGTATGCATCGTGGAACCTCTTGCTTTTTATTTCAGCTCCCATGTTAACAGGTTATGGTATGTGTCCACAGGCTACATACTTTCCACACTTCCCATTCATGGTCTTTGTAAGAAGCCGTGCAATGCATTCTGGTAGCGTGGCGGCGCGAATCGAGAGACGGACCGTCACGTTGGCCGCTCCTCATTTGCATAAAGTTGAGATCTAACTGTTGTCGAACTAAAATAAAGACCGATATTGCAACTGCATGGCTTATTTCTTGCATAATTGTTTCCAGAAACACATTTTGGTGAACTGTTTTCATAACATAACCAAAGAAAATGTCCAAGCAAGCCGTCATGTTGGTTCTGGTTTGAAAACTGGGAGCAGCAGCCCACAAGAGATCTGAGGTCCCGCCTATTTTTCCCAAGTGCCGCGTGGTTCACAGCAATGACAGACAGTAAAAGCTATCTTTTTGACAGTGTTTTGACATCAATAAAATGGCCAGTATAAAAGGCAAACTCTACGTAGAAAGAAATGGCTGGCAGCAGCAGAAACGCTGCCGGTGTGGACGCCATACACGTGAGAGACGCAGCAATTCAGCAAGGTAGCCATTACGGGCTGCTCATACGTCCAGTGTGGCCCGGGCATAAGCATGTTATAGGGCCTGCTCTCTTTAGCCATCCCTATGCTTTGCTTTTTTTTTTTATCTTTTACTCTCAGTCTCTCCAAACATGAGCTTCTGGCTACTTTTATGCAATCCCAACAGTGGTAGGACTTATTACTCAGTCCAAGAGAAGAAGAAGAGCAGTTGGACAAACAAGAAAGTCAAAGAGGCCTAAAGGAAGAGGCAGAGCAAATGAAAAGTGTCGTCTTTTCTCTGGCTTACCTTTGTGAAATAATTTCCCGACACTGAAATAAAGGAATGGCTGGAAGCTGTGACAAAATGCATCAGATAGGCCACAGTATACTGCAATCAAACTGTCTGATAACTGCATGACATTTTCAGCATGTCTTTCCCTTTTTTCAAAACTGTGAAATGTAATCCATCCTCCATACTACAACCTCAAACAGCTGCCATTCACTCATCCGGTGCAGATTCTCTGGTGAAAGGTGTGAGGTGTCCACAGGCTGCATACTGGAGGTATCACTCACATTGAAAGACAAAGGCATCCCAGCTTCACAGTGCCAACCACAAAATACATTTCCATACGGGGAAGGTGGACGTGGTAGTGTGTGTGTGTGTGTGTGTCAGCAGGTTACCTGAAGTGGGCGACTTGCTTCTCTCCATGTCAATGGACTGCTGGTTGTCAGAGAGTTCAGTAAGGCCTGCCGCAGCCAATGTCAGCCGAGAGGAAGAAAAGTAGAACACACACAATCTGTCAGATTATTTTAACTTTGACAGTCGTACGGATTTAACAGAAGTCAGCTTGGTTGATGTCAGCCACGCAGAGCCCCGAGAAAGAGCTCAGAGTACAGTTCTTCTACAGTCTTTGGTTTATCATCTCTGATAAGCTGCTTAATCAATTCCCAGTATTTAATTATCATTTGTAAAGGTGTTATTTGACATTTGCTATTTACCTTTCCCCTGTGAGTGATTCATTTAGTCTTCCAGGAGCAGAGTGGCTGAAACCTGATGTGACCTGCACTACAATCTGTTCAATGTATATCAACTTGTATTTTCAATTTCCAACCAGATTGCACTAAAATGTCTATTAATTGCAATCTAAAGTGTGTAGTGCAAATCTCATGATAAAGTGGCATTTACAAGCAAAACACAAAACAGAACAAACACAAATTTGATCAGGATCTGATCAAATCTGATTGCATGCACCAAGCACAGGCCAGAACGAGAAGAAGTCTACTTCCTTTTTAAATAAAACACCAGAAATGCTGAGATGTCTAATTCTTCTGTCTGACTACAAATGTGGGATGTTTAAGCCGCGCTCATTAGAGCTTCATTAACAGCCTCACTGAGTCGTCACAGTTCAAAACATTTTGATTAATTGAATTATTTCTCTTCAGTAAAAGTTTGCAGCAAAAACTTCTCAATGCAAATTCCCTTCAATCATTTACTGTGCTGGCTGTGCAAATGATTGAAGACATTGAAAGGGGAGTCTGATTAAACCTTTACTGTAGTATAAAACTAAGAATTCCTTTGTAATATCAACCAAAAGCCCACACTTTAGTTTCACTAGGCCCTTTATTCACCACATTACGCTTCAGTTGAAATATACATCACATGGATCATATAATATTTATAACTGCCCTTACTTGACAGACTCAAAGGAGTGGCTCTCTGCAAAGGACATACCATCAGACATGACTGGAATAGGGCCGGTCTGTTTTATATGGCACTTTCATTCCAATCATCTCTTTGGTTTGTCCCTTTGCTTTCAGTCCACATCACGCCTTCCCGTCCCTATGATGGTTGATGGCGACCATCTCCATCAACGCCAGTATGTTCCACCACAACACTGCCCCGGACCTCCGATCCCCATCCCCACCCCCACCCCCACCCGCCGCACACAACAACCCGTTCTCTCTCCCAACTCATCAAATACCGCCGTTTGGGCAGTGCCCCTTGGTATTGGAAACCAACGCACGGAGGCACCTTTTAGTGACAGTATGCGACGAACCGGACTTTCTGTGTAAACCCACTCATGGTGTTATTGGAAGGTCGGAGCGAGTGACGTAGTATTAATAGAGTGAGAGGCCACTAAGGGTGGGTAGGAGGGTCAAAAAATTACAAGACTTTCAATCAGGGGGCTGGTGTTCATGTCCCATAAAAGTAACATTGACTTATTTTGTCACGTCAGTCTTTAGTCACATGACTCATTTAGTATCGTCAGTCCCGTGAGTTGCTAGTCATGTGACTTGTTTAGTATTGTCAGTCCCGTGAGTCGTTAGTCCTGTGAGTCGCTAGTCACGTGAGTCATTAGTACTGTCAGTCTCGTAAGTCGTTAGTCATGTGACTTTTTTAGTATCGTCAGTCCCATGAGTTGCTAGTCTCGTGAGTCGTTAGTATCATCAGTCCTGTGAGTCATGTGAATCGTTAGTATCGTCAGTCCTGTGAGTCATGTGAGTTGCTAGTAAGTTAAATTAACGTCAACCACGATCGTTTCCTAACCTTGACTAAGTGGCCTAAACCTAACTTCCTGTGAAAACGGTAGTTTATTTTGAAAGGACACTATGAATGTAACGAGCATATATTGACACGCCGTCCTTGATCCGTCCAAAAATATCGCAAGAGGGGTACCCCGTGTGTCGGTCTCCGATGCCGAGGGGCACTGACCAAGCGGCGGTATTTGACGAGTTGGGAGTGAGAATGTGTTGCACACAAACACAGAGTCCCCCAGCCTTCAGGAAGGCCCGACTTACTCTGATAGGATGTACGGATCCTTTTCTTTGAGTCTGAATAAAAGTTAGACAGGCCGCGCATGCAAAACTCTGTCAGGCAGGTCCGCATGCCCACACCAGCAGCCACAGAGTCACCAAAAGGTAGGAGGAGGAGGAGGAAGAGGAGGAGGAAGAGGAGGGAAGGAAGGAGTAGTGCAGAAGATGGTGGGTGGGAATAAAGTGTGAGAAGTGTAGGTAGAGAGATGAGAGAGGACAGGAAGGTGGGAGATGAAGAAGAAGAAAAGGAGAGGAGGAGGAAACAAGGTAAAGAGTATGTGAAAGTAAAGTAAGTGAGGATGGATAGATGGAGTTAGGATAGGACGGAGGGAAGGGAGGGGAGGAATAAAAGGAAGGAAGGGGGAGAGAAGAACACACAGGCTTAGAGAGGAAAAGAAAGAGCAGGCAGCAACCGAGTTAGTGTCAGGGGAGGACAGACAAGATATACCCGCTACTGCTGCAAACCCCACAAACGCTGATGTGACCGGTCATTTGCACGAGAAGTAAACTACTGTGCTTGCAGGCAACATATCATTTATCATTACTTACAAAGCAGCATCAAAATAAATCTCCTGTTACATCAAATAACTGCTTTACATTTCATTTTGCTTATATACTTTTTTTGCCATAGGCCTACTGTCCTAACATGGTATCAATAATGCATTATAACTAGGGCTGTCAATCGATTCAAATATCTAATCGCGATTAATTGCATGATTGTCCATAGTTAATCGCATTAATCCCACATATTTTATCAGTTCAAAATGTAGATTTATCAAATATTTAATACTCTTATCAACATGGGACTGGGCAAATATACTTGTTTTATGCAAATCTATGTACATATTTATTGTTGGAAATTAATTAACAACACAAAACAATGACAGATATTGTCCAGAAACCCTCACAGGTACTGCATTTAGCATAAATATGCTCAAATCATAACATGACAAACTGCAGCCCAACAGGCAACAACAGCTGTCATTGTGTCAGTGTGCTGACTTGACTATGACTTGCAGTAGTACTAGTACGACATGGTTGGTACCATGGTTTTCTTAGGTTTTCAAGATTCATATGATGTCAGTATTTTCCCTCTAGCTTTAAAACTGAGTCCACTACAATCTCTGAAATATCGATTGCATTAATATGTTAAAGAAATTAGTGACGTTAAAACGAATTTGCGTTAACGCGTTCTATTGCGTTAACTTTGACAGCCCTTATTATAACTAGAGAAAGACACTTAAAACGATCAATAAATAAGCATCAATTTATGAAATGAATACACTAAATTTGGTAGACATATATATAGTATACACATATACATTATGTGTGGGGACAACAGTTAAAAATGTTGTGGGAAGGACAGAAAACTATGTTCTAAAAAGCTACTAAAAAGAGACGAGGCCAGCAGCTTAAAGATAGTTTTGGCCTTTTCACAGTGTTTTTCTCTTCAGTATTATATCACCTCCAGCATAGCATGAGCTCAAAATCATACCACCACCTCCTGGGGTACAGAAAAAGGTTACAGTCGCCCGTTTGTATTTTTCCTTCCGTCTCCAAATTGATTTTAAAGACCCAACACAGAAAGACTTTTACCGAAGAGGAAGTTGGGAACAATAAGTGCTGTGGTTGTCAATAAAAGCACTTATGCAACAGCAAATGAAGAAAGTGGCTTCTAAAGCTCAAAGTCATCCCTCCATCTACAGTAATATCCCCTTCACACAAATCCTGAATACCTGTAAAGCATTCCCAGCTCCACTTATGGGAATTATGTAATACGATCAGTCAGTACTTTAAGTTGCTGAAAGGACCTCCGACATCTAAAATATTAAACCACTGGAGCTGCAGTGCCCTCGAAGGTTACTGTGGGGTCAAATAAGAAAGGTGCAGCTTGTGTTTGAGACAATATAATGGGGCTAGATATCTCCACATTAAGTATAAATAAGAGCCTTTGGAGACCATCACCAGCCGAGCTCAGTAGCAGAGAAAAGGGAGGCAGGGGTCAGGAAGTACAACGAGACCTCTGTGGCTTTAGACTACAGATCTACGCTCAAGCAGGACTAAAAACAGAAAGGACAGAGAAACCAAATGACAACATGCATAATAATGCCAACGTGTTAACATGCTCTTCATATCATAGTGCAGATCTGGGACAGGCATACTGAGATGGACGGGTGTGTTTCGGTCTTTTTATGTTATTGTGTGGGAGAAAAAGAGCAAAGAAGAGAGAAGGAAGGAGGAAGGTTGGACTGATTTTTGAATGCTGATGCAGAAACTCATCTTTTTGGATGTTACTTGGATCATTGTTATCGTTCATCAAAAATGTGTCGAAGACAACGGTTATTTTCCTCGTTTTTTGACAGCAGATTGGTTTTGAATATTGCAGGGAGTAATGGAACGCAGCATCCACAGTGAGCTGTTAGATGAAGAGCGGACTGATGCCGTGTGCAGCATAAAATCAGATCACGGTTGCTCACAGAATAATGGAAAAAGGCCAATTATTTCCTGACTTCTTTATTAAAAGTTTGTTTTGCTGCCCCCATTATTCTGGGACCTGTAGTACTAAACCACATTAGCTGTTACCACCAGTAAATGGGCTGTCGCCAAAATCAACCAGGACTGAAATCTTACAGATTGCCCCTTTAAGTAAAAGTAACAATACCACACAATTAAATACTTCACTGCAAGTAAATGTTCTGAATGCAAAATCTTAATTAGGAAATAGTTAATAAGGATATCATATTATTGGATTTTATTACTGATGCATTAATGTGTAACAGAAACTTTAATTCTGCAGCTGGCAGAAGTGAAGTTTAGCTACCTTATATTCTGTTGGCTAGTTTAAACTGTAAAAAAATATGAAACATTAATATTTTTATATGAATATTTTACAATATTTTATGAACAAAAACATCAAAATTGTTCCTACAGTAAATGCAAGAGCTAAAATACTAGAAGATTTCATCTTTGTTTGGAACCTTAAATGCCCTTCACGTGTAGGGGAAGCCTTTAACCTGATCAAACGGTATAGATCAGGTTAAGGGCTTGAGAGCAGGGGAATTGATCGACTATACAAGAACCACCTGCATCATTGATTTCAGATTACTCATGAAAGATAGATCAGATTGCTCTGATGGATCAGTCTAACCTGAGATAGAGAGGAAGGAGACAGAAGAAGACAGGAAGTAGAGCCAGAGGAAGGACAGGAGAATAGATGACAGTCTGGATGTAACAACAACATTATGACACGTTATTGTGTGGTTGCACAGTGAGTGTTGGTTGTACACGTGCATGTGCGTGTGAAGGCAGGATAACAGAGGTGTGTGTGTGTGTGCGTGCTACCTGAGGTGGACTGTCTGTTCCTGCGGGGGGAGCGGGTAAGGCGCTGGTAAGGGTCGGCGGCTCCGTACAGATCCAGTGTCGACATACACAACAGGATGGTTTTCTGCAAGTAGTCCACCACCGCTAGGCCATTACAGTTCCCAAACGCCAAACTGGACACACACAAACACAGCAAAGAGGCATGGGCACATGCACAGACACACACACACACAGACATTTGCATTTACATGGAGGAGAAAGAGTTATTCAGGTGAGACATTTTACACTGTTGGCATGGTTTACTTCACCGGTTTATTCTCATTGACATTAAAGGTGCTGCACGTAGCACTATCAGACACCGTCAAATTAACCGTGACATTTCGGTGTAATTACTGTCAACAAAAGCCTGTCTTTATCTCACACTGCTATTGCTGCTGTTTTTGAATTTGAATACCATGATTTCCCATATGCCCCATTGCCACCTGCTGCTCAAGAGCCCCTGGCTTAACTGATGAAACTTGTTGGCAGTCATTTTTCATACAAAGGATGTTCCAGTTGACCAGAATTAGACGATATTCACAAGGAATGGTCCTTTCAATCCAGCAATCAGAGGAAAATGATGAAATAAGTGAGGCGAATACATTAATGTCACTCAAGCTTGTTGCTGCCCAGTCAATCATTGCTCTCCTGTATCCACCATGCAGATGCCTGCTTCACTTTACATTACTGTCACATGGTCAGATGGTTCGAGTCGCGACAACAACAACCGCAGTGTTGTCTCTGATTTGGAACATTTTTACCAAGTGTTTGAAAGTGCTGTTTGTCATGTAGTTTGTGTAAACGACAATTTCAACACCATGATTACGCATTTAAAAAACACATCACTCAGAATAAAACCAGCAAGTGCGAAGGCAGCGGTGGCGAAAAGCCTACCCTTATCTGAGCCTTTTAGTACGAGCGACACTTCAACACAGCTTGAGTCTCACTACACAAACGGCAAAAAAAGACATTACCGGAACTCGTCATTCATAGAGCAAAGTTAAAGAAGAAAAATGGTGGCAAAGAAAATAGTCCTGCTACAGCCTGTCATCAGTTATTGTAACAATCTCCCACTTTTTCGACTGTTATCAGGCCATTAAATAGCCGTTATTAGTCGCTATAAGCCAATAAGCTAAAATAAGTCTGGTTGTATAGAAGTCTACTCAGTAAACATTGTAAACATGAGTTTATGGTCTCAATCGCTAGTTTTAAGTCTTCTTCAATACAGCATGATGTTTATTTAGTAAATTATGTTTCCATTTAGATTCAAATAGACCATAAAGCAGGGGATGCTTTAGGACATGGCTACCTAGTGATTGACAGGTCGCTACTACGGCGTTGTCCGGCATGGGAGCTGTCCGCGTTTTCGTCTTACAACTTTAACCCTTTCACAGTGTGTTTTCGGTTCATTAAAGTTCATTATAACATATTTGGTTGCCTAAAAATGTCGATGGCCAAAATGTCGAACTCGAGGCTTCAAAACGATGTCATGGTGTCCACGTATTATAAACAGTTTACAGTGAAAACCCTGTGTTTTGTGTCCCATCCATCACACTCGACCTCCACCCCATATGGAGTTTTACGCAGACAGACTTCTGCTTCTACTTCTAATAATAATAGTTAATCATAATTACTACGGTCGCTGTCATGTTCTTTTTTAACTTCTTTCCATGAGTATAGATTGTACAACCTAATATTGGGCGTAGTAGGCCCCTATTGGGCCACATCTATGGTGCTTATAACGACCGATGAAACATCTATTTAATGGCCTGACAATTGTATTCACAATTTCAGGAGAGGAATTCAATCAGTCAAATGCAAACAGCGTTACTGCCCCTACTGTTGTACAGACTTTCATTAATTTGACATACATTTAGCAAAGACAAGTTAATCCCAGTGAGAAGCTGCAACTTTAGTAATTAGTTTCTTGAAACTTAAGCTGTCAGTGAGGTTTCTTCTTGCACTATGTGCATTTATAAATGATACAAAACATTTTAGTAAGACTTAACAGTGAACTTATCCTTTGGTATACACATTCGTGACATGAATGTGACCTGAGGAGACAGCTTTGTGCTGTTGTGGTGTCTTTAGTAATGTGTAAAGACATTAATGTGGCAGTGATTTATTGCTGCTAAGTGGAGCCTTTGTGTTATGTGTTTTTATGTTGCTGTTTCCTACTGTAATGCTTCTTATATATTATGTGCACTGTCACCATTTTAACAGACGTCAATGATGGACGAATATTAAATTCTGCTTGCAACATAACAAGTACAACATACATTATAGTGAAGTAAAAAGGAACTGAAATCTAAATGTGAGTGTGGGTGTGTGTTTTTCATAAGTCGGTTTGAGGGGAAAAAGCAAAAAAGAATGAAACAACATAAATCAATTTCCGCAATTCTATTCAAGCTGTGAATAGCTATAGAGGAGAGAGGCAAATGAAGGCCCTGCCTTGACCCATATAGATCTGTTTTAAAAGAGCTGTGATTTTATTGGTTTCTGCCAGCAGAACTTCTTTTCACAGCAAAAACCATACAAGCGGTCTTAAAGTAGTCTGGGCTCAGGAAGTTAATCAACTTCTCTTCAACACAAACACACTTATGTTTTTTAATTTTGAAAATGGAAATATTATAAAAAATGTCAACCATTACTCAAGTCAACATCAGGTACTTTGCATAGTTTTACAGTTTTATGCTATCTAAAATGAAAGACAGAAGAGACAGAAAGGAGACAGAAGAAGACAGACAGAAATAATAAGGTTTCAGCCCACTAGTGGTTCAGGCTCAGGGGTCCAGTTTACTATCTTGAAATTAAATTTGGCAGGTTCTGACTGCAGGCCTGCACACACTGCAGTGATGAAAGCTCAATGCGGGCAACTTTTTGGGTTGTAACCCAGCTCTGCCTGTGTGAAAACACCAATTTTGACTGTACTATGTAAGCAAAGGCGGTGCTGAATACAACATTGCATAGTCCATCGACCCCACATCCCAATATCCAAATGCTTTTAAAAAGTAACTTCTGTATTTTTCAACCTGATCCTGTATTTTCCCATGCTTTTGTGTCTAAGTGACTAATGGGAACAATTTTTGAAATTGGTCCAGTATTGAGGGAGCGCGTGTAACCAGTAGCAGCGAAACAAGCTGCGAGGGCAAGTGAGCAGCGTCAATGTAACGTTACGTTCACTAAAAGTGCTTGTTTTTGCCACCGACAGGCTCAGATTGTTATTATAAGTATCTGACAACATTATGGAAAGGACCCTACAGAGAAATAAAATGTTTCTTGACCTTTGGCTTGATCCGGTCTGTTTTTTATTGTGTCCAAGTCCCGCTCAAGGAGAAGTCTCGTTGTGAAATCTGAACATCCGTATACTCTGGCTCAAATTAATACGGGCAGCCATCAAATTAAAGACCTCATCCACATTGTCGAAATCATCTAAATATTCAGCCATGACATTGAAAATCTTTTAGATAACACTGAGCTATGCTTTCTGTACTCCAACACTACAAACTCTGCCCAGCTGGCACTGGCATTTCCACCTTGGATGTATTCCACTATTCCACTGTTGTCTTCCCGCAACACGTCACCTTGTCAGATTTTAGACTTCTCCTTGAGCGAGACTCTTTCTATAATGTTGTCAGACACTTATAATAACAATCAGAGCCTGTCATGGCAAAACCAATTACTTTTAGTGGACGGAAATGACGGCGCCAGCTTGCCCCAATAGCACCATATTGCTGCCGTCTACAGTGCTCTCCCTCAATATTGGACCAACTTCAGAATTGTTTTCCCCACTAGTTAGTTAGACCCTAAACCATGGGACAATAGGGTCCAGGTTGAAAAATACCAAAGTCAGCCTTTAAGCCCTCACTAGCATTCATAAATAAATAAACACTAACATGACCAGCTGGTGTTATCTCCAGGTGTGTACTGCTCTCACTACATGCCCGATAGCACACTTACACATGACAGACTGACCTATTTAACCTTCCATGTATCTCGCTGCTACTGCTGCTGACAACTGCTATTCACAGGCCAGTGGCCACCACCTCGACCGTCACTCACTTCTATGGCCACAGAAAATATGGTATTTTTGTCTTATTGGCTGGCAAGTAGTACATTTGTATGTCAAGATACCTCAAACCGAGTTACTGGAAACCATTTAAAACTGTTCTAACCCTGTGCTCAGGGTTTATTAACTGCAGGCAATAATATCAATAGATACTGACCCTAACCATGCAGGGTTAAATGTATTACTTCCATCATTTCTGCATGTCAGAAGAGCTTGTTGTGGATTATAATGACTTGCTAAGTTATTGCTAAACTAATAATGATACTGTAATATATTCTTGGTATTGCTATATATTACTGCTGGTAACTTTTATTCATTGGTCTGCAGCTATGGTGGTATTGCAACCTTATACAGTTACTTCACCTTTTAAGTATTTCTATAATACTCCAGAAAACTCAACATATACAGATGGAGAGATGGGCCAATGGAGACACAGATACACACAGACAGATGGAGCGTACACACCAACATGCTGTGTGTGGCTTAGAGTCAGTGTGTTAGATGATTTCTGGAGGTTGAAGTTTGAAGCACTGTCAAACTGTCTCCTCTTGCTGCCATTTGGAACCACTGACATGCATTCCTCTGTTACAACTTTAATATAAGATGAATTATCTGGTGCTTTGCTGGGTTACATCTACCAGCAAATTACATTTAACAATTACAAAAACCTTCTTGGTCTGTCAGTTGTAATCTTAGTAAAGCTTCCACTATCTCCTTTACTTCCAGTAATGCTGTTAACGACTGCACTATAAAGCTCAATAATCGTTAAGTTAAAGCTACCATTGCACCACCAAGACAATAATCAAAGATTTCAGAAGCTTTGTCCGTAATCAATTTGTGCAAACTCCTCTAAACTATAATAGGGATTGCTGTCCTGAATGCAGACTAGCAAAGATATGGAACCAAATAATGAAGAAATGCCTTGCCCATATTCCTAATCTAGACAAACAGATGAATAGTCACACAGATGGATACTTGGACCAGCAGACAGAGAGACTGCCATGCATCTGGAGACTTACAGGCCATAGGCAGAGTTGATGTCCAGGCTGGTGATCTGTTGTGGAGGTTCTCCATCTACCCACAGCATCTGGATGACCAGCTCCGCCTGGTAGCCAGGAGGGACCCGAACCATCCGGTCCTTCACCCTGAAACAGATGTAAAGAAGAGTTTAGAGTACTGTGTAATATATACTGTACATACAGTTACTAAAGCCTTGTTTCTACCAAGAACTTCCTGGTAATTTTTAGTCCTGGGACTACTTTTCAAAGAACTAAAAGCTTCCTTCAGCCCTGTGTTTGTCAGCGTTTTCATATCGGTGTAAAGACCTGCAGAGATTAGGCAAATTAGTCGGCTGACGTATGAAAAAGCAACGTGACATAAGACGAGGGCTGCTGGTGGTCGCAGCGGTAAACACACACTGCAGCTTGCAGTGTGTCCGACCATTTCATCTAATAAACACGTTGAAGAAAAAGAAACAGTAGGATTTGTCTCACTGCAATGATATTTACCACTGCATAATATTTACTGATGAACGTCGGATGTAATGAATGAAATGCGGAGGAGGAAAATGAGGAAAATTAAGAGCGTCTGTCCCACAGCAAATCATCTGATGGTTATTTATTTGTGCTTCAGAACGTAATCGGCGTGAAACAAAATAACTTTTCTTTCACAGCACCATCTATCACCATCGCTATCTCCCTCTTCTAACGTTACCGCTCGCCCTCGCAATCTCTCTCTTTCTTTTACTCTAGTATTTTTTTAATGAGTCGGGAGGCCAACAGCAGAGCCTAACTTTACTTTCAATGTTGTCAAACAAAGAGTACTTCCTTGTTTATGAGTGAGGCAGTTCACGAGTTGAAGCCATTAAAGCAGTGGCTGTGTGTGTGTGTGTTTGACTTAACAACAAACTCCACCCTGAAAATTCCAGTACTTTCAGAAATTACTACACCCCAGCTCGAAAATGTCCCCAGAAAATAATTTAGACCCTGGTCCCTGCGGTGGAAATGCAATAAGCTCCTCAAAAGGTTCCTAGTTCAGGGGAAAGTTCCTGCGATGGAAACGGTGCTTTAGTGAGAAACAAGCACGCAAACATGTTTGCTTCTATAATGAAAATTCACTGGAAAAGTGTCAATAACTAACAGCTAAACAGCGAGTATGCATGGAAAATGAGGTGGAAACTGCAGATTGATGGATACATCTGCTACAAATGTGCACGTACAATCATATATATCTATAACAATCTAAATAAATAAATCTAAATCATACGGTATTGAACATGGTAAAGGTCAAACATGGTGGTGTCTGTGAGGTTAGAATGCAAAATGATGGATCCACCAGTACAACAGGCTAATGTAGTCAATAAATACATGACGGCAACATAAAGGGCAACCTGTTTTTATATACTGTACATCATCCCCTGACCTGACAGATTAGGAAGGACACACGTCACAAGCAAAGACAAAAAAGTGAATCCAAATCAACAGAGGAGCATTCATATCCAGCGTTTAATTTACTGTAAACTGGATCTTATCATATATCATAATAACTATTGAATTATGTCTTGACAGAGGAGTATGTTCTCATCATCCAAGTTTGATTGTTCGTCTATTTGATACAAATATTCAGTTTGGTTGCAGAAAAAAACCCCAGATATTTGTTATCTGTTGCAGACAGACTCTGATGTGTGTGAGGAGTTCTTACTTAAGGCAGGGGAGGCTGTCTTTGTTCCCCTCGGGTGTCCCACTGCCGGGGCTAGCTGGGTGTTGGTGGTGGGGTTGGGGTGAATGGGGACTGGACTCTGAGAAGCAGGGGTTGTTTTCATTGTCGGACGGAGAGATGACATCCTCCGCCTCACACTGAAGACGCACCTCTAGTGACTGAGGATGACACAGATACAACATTAATATACCTACCACAATAACTATTTCCAATCCTGTAACAATGTGACTACTACAGAGAACTACAAAAACACAGGGCTTGAATCATAACATATTTCTGAAAGACAGTCACTTAAGATTTCAGAGCAGAGTTTGTAAGAATTACCTTGGACTGTACTTACACCTACACACTCCGCGCACCAGGATGTCACTCCTTTTACCTTGATTCTCATGTAACTCACCACTATCTGAGTGTTAGCATCGTATTTGCTGAAGCGATACAGGATGATGTGGGACGAGATGCCAACCACACAGAAGATGCGACTCTGGGGACACCAGTTGACCATCTGAATGGCGAAGGGGTCTTCCTCCACCAACTCGGCCGCCCGGCCCTCGACTGGCTTTGGCTTCTCAAACGCTTTGGAGGTCTTCAGCTTGTACAACATCTGTAGTGTGACTGGTTAGAGAAATGGTTCATTTTGGTGAAATACATATCTGTTGGTTTAGACCTTTACATGGGATTGTAAAAAAGATACAATAACAACAGCCTAATACAGCCTCCATCTGCCTTTGGATTCAGTTTTATATCTCGCTATTCTCCACCATCCAGAAAACAATAATATTTTCAAACCTCTTTTTGTCTCTAGTCTCCATTTGGTGGGCCATTTTCACCATGAATAACTATGTTTAGTGCAGCTGTATAAAAGGCAACAGGCAAGTAATGTGACTGGCTGAGAGAAAAGTGACTACAGGCTTCTGATTTTACTTCACACAAAACTGTGCTGAGCTTTTATCAACAAAAACAGCTAAGGTGCTTGGAACATGCATCCTCATTGTTTGTGCAACACTTATTTGTTGATCAAAGGATGACTTGAGTCATTTATAGCAAAACAGGTGCAAAGTAATAAGGAATAAAGAAGAAAAGAAAGAAGATATAAGGAAAATAAATGACAAAACATTATGCGAGCTGCATGGCACTAGAAAATAACCTTGTGTTTTTTGACAAATAAAAATAAAATGGTTTAATATGTCTGTATTATCATTAACCAGCAGGCCAACATACAGTAGCTTTGGGCTGGTATGTTTAGTTTGAGCTCTGAGAGTAAGCAGATATCACTCAGCTAAGAAAGTTAAGCTAAGCAGATATGCTGCAATGCAAGTTAAAGTAATCCACAGACCAGAGAAAACATCTCATTTACATGCTGTGTGTTTAGTGTGTAGCCATCTGTGAACGTCACAATGGGCCTTTTATTTGTTGTAGAGCATCTCATATGACAATGGTGCTATTAATTTGCATTGAGCTCAGAGCCCATTGCAAATATGAAATTACTCACCATGGGATTCATGAAAACATTTTGTTTATTGGAGCAAGCTGTGCGACAATAGCCTGAGATGAACAAAGCTCACGAAGACAGAAAGGCTTTAAAGAGAGTGGACTTACTTGCAGATGCGTCCCAAAACTTAATTGATCCGTCAGCGTGTCTGAACAAAGAGAAAGAACAGTTCTTTTGTCTATTCGGCAAAATGAGCTTGTTTAATTACTGTGAGAACAGATCAAGACATTAAAGGGAAAACATTTAACCTCGCTCCTTTATTTATTGCCACAAATTCCCCAACTGTAATAAATTGTTGCAGCTGTCTTAAATCTTAAAGAGGACCTATTCTGCTCTTTTTCAGGTGCATACTTTTGGGTTTCTACTAGAACATATTTACATGCTTTAATGTTCAAAAAACACTTTGTTTTTCTCATATCGGCTGTGCTGCAGCATCTCTTTTCATCCTCTGTCTGAAACGCTCTGTTTGAACAACTAACCCGCTCCAGAACAGGTTATGTTCGAGATAACAGATCAACTCATATAAAAGCACCGCCTACTGACCAATCAGAGCTCGGTGTGCAGATCGTATGATAATATTACAAACAGACGAAGACATTACAGTCATGATCCAGGCTAAAACAACACAGTTTGAACTGACAAATGCAGGAAGGACAGCTGGCTGTATGCTGTGGGTGCTTACTGCTTTGAATTATGTTTTTCTATTTAATTATTTTTATTTGCTGTCAAGTCTGTTTCACACCGCCGGAGTCAGGAATGCAGCTGAAAGAAGGCTGAAATACTCATACACGCTATGTCATTACCAAAGGGCATAATGCTGCCTACTGTATCTATTCATCCATTTTATTTTGAAAACTATTTATACAATATATCACTGCTGCATCTAAACAAATACATCTGACTTTTGAGTATTCCGTTAAGTTAATAGCCTGAGTCTGTTAATTTACGCATTCACACATCAGCAATTTTTCATTTTGCCAGCTGTCCTTTCTGCAACTGTGTTACTTTTAGTCTGGATTATGTGTTTAACATCTTCGTAGTTGTCTAATATTATAGTTTACTCTGTTTGTAAAATGTGCCGCTCTGCTGACAGTAGACTTGTCCATGTTTGTGATTGGTCATATGCTGCAAACACCACCTCTTTCATGTGAACACGCTCATAGACAGATTGAGAAACCCTGGGTTGATTTACCGAGTTGATAACCAGCCGTAGGACCGCTTAGTGGGATCTCATTCGTTAGGGTTAGTTAAACCGGATAACGAGAAGATACCCTGGGTAGGTTGAAACTTGCTTCGTAGTACAGGCCTCAGCTCCACTCTAACTAACTTTGATTAAGGGAGTGCCAAACTAGCCGCTAGGCAAGGTAATATGCATATGTGTTACTTGGTGACATCACCACGTTACGGAAAAAAAGGCAGGACTTTAAGCGAGGCGTTTCAGGCAGTTCAGGAGAAGAGTTTCTGTTCTGTTCCAAACTCCCTTTGGCTTTGACTTTGGGCTTTGTAACTTGGCGGACCTTTTACATGCAAATAAAACTATATAACACACTAAATGAAAAGGGGAACACATACAAGTATAATAGGTCCTCTTTAAACTACATTGTGCAGGATTCGAGTGCTGCCTAGAAGCAGACAACACCCAGTGCACTTCCTTCAGAACAGGTTAACATCTCTGTCAAGCCGTTACAACACATATGGCCCCAGGCTGTGCTGTGCTGGTCCTGTCAAGATGTTAGTGAGGACACACATACTGTATATTCCCTTTTAATTGGGACAGCTTGGGCTAATGATCACCATGTGTTTCAGACTAACAAGGTCTCTCTGCATCGACATAATATTGCTGTGAATATTTGTGACATACCCTGTGACGATGATCTCTGGGTAGGTGTGGGAGCCTAACGTCCACAATCCTCCGGCGACTGGCCACTCCTGACACGGTTACAGACAGTGTCTATTATTATAAAAACCCAATCACATCATCAATTGCTTTTCTCCCAATGAGCCCCGTTGGTAAGATTTCCATTATGTTCCAAAACACAGAATAATCATGTTGAGAATTGTTCAACATCACATGCTTTCATCCTCAAATACAAAACTGCACTGATTAAAATGACTCATATTTTAATAAAAACCAATCATTTGATTCAAGTTCATAACAGCAATTATTTTGTTAGGCTGACTTTTTTTTCATAAATTGTGAAGATCATTCACATCACAGCAACCTTGAGAGCAACGCAGTGGTGCGCACAGACACATCATTATACAAGCACCTTTATAACTTTTCCGACACTCTGAAAACATTACTAAAAAGATTTTCTTTTTACTTCTCACAAACATCACAAGTAGAATAAATTGCCAATCAAGGCTGAAACTGGCAAATAAAGAGAGTCAAATACAGCACAAAAGGAGGGTATTATAATTCATACCTCATATTTTCCCTCTCCTACCTTTTGGCTGTAGCCGGTCTTCTTGTGTTTAGCTCCTATCGAGTAGAGGATGGGGATAATGTCGGGCGGACAGTCTGCAAAATAGGCCGTGCAGGTAACTGGAGACTCGTGGATGTCCATGGGGTAAGGGTTCTCAAAGACAGGGAAGCTGCAAGATAGGTGCATATGATATATGGTGTAGAAGGTTATATGCCACTATGGCAAAACTGGAAGTTGAAGTCAGCATGAAATAACAACAAGGAGATAATTGATCTGTTTGCATGTGCACTGCATTGTGAAGTAAGAAAAATACCCATTAAAGGTTGCACACTTTATCTACCTAGAAAAATTGCAACTGGAACTGAATTACAGGATCAGCGTTTCTAAAATATATCACACTTTCACCTTCTAATCTACAGTATACTCAGCCTCACTGGCATTGTTGCATACTCGGGCTGTCAATCGATTCAAATAGTTAAACCTTGATTGATCACAAATTAATCACACATTTTTTCTCTGTTCAAAATGTATCTTAAAGGGAGATTTGTCAAGTATTTAATACTCTTATTAACATGGGAGTGGGCAAATATGCTGCTTTATGCAAATGTATGTATATATTTATTATTGGAAATCAATTAACAACACAAAACAATTACAAATATTGTCCAGAAACCCTCACAGGTACTGCATTTAGCATACAAAATATGCTCAAATCATAACATTGTAAACTCAAGCCCAACAGGCAACAACAGCTGTCAGTGTGCTGACTTGACTATGACTTGACCGAAAACTGCATATGATTATCATAAAGTGGGCATGTCTGTAAAGGGGAGACTCTTGGGTACCCATAGAACCCATTTTCATTCTCATATCTTGAGGTCAGAGGTCAAGGGTCCCCTTTGAAAAGGGCCATGCCAGTTTTTCCTCGCCAAAATTTAGTGTACGTTTGGAGCGTTATTTAGCATAGTTCATGACAAGCTAGTGTGACATGGTTGGTACCAATGGATTCCTTAGGTTTTCTAGTTTCATATGATGCCAGTATCTTCACTCTAGCTCTAAAACTGAGCCGGCTACAAGAAATTTGTGGCGTTAAAACAAATTTGCGTCAACACGATATTATCACGTAAACTTTGACAGCCCTATTGCGTATATAATCAGACTGACACCGCTATGTGCCCACATGAAAATATGGCTGGAAGATTTATTTCCAGGTGTGCTACCGTACCAAATGTCTAAATTACGTTACAAATACTAATTATTCCTTGATCGGTAAACTTTATGAATACGAAGGTATATACTGTGTATTAGCTATCAAACACACTATACACTACACCCTCTACATGCAGGCCACAGACTTATTTATAATGGACAATTTAAACAGGATTAGCAGCTAATCAATGAGCTGACAATGTCGGCGAAGACAATCTTGACAAGTTTAAAAAACCATTAAGCCATCAGGAGATATTTATATCTAACAGCTTTAATTAGGTAACCTAATTAACTAGGCAACCTAATTTAAACCCTCCTACTCACACGGAGGCCTAATTTATAGTGTGTTGCTGCTATTCAAATGTATTCCCTGGCCTGAGGTGATAATCAGTCACAACTGCACCACATCAGCACCTTTCACCTTCACTTTCATTCCCTCCAATAGTGATAACAAGTTAATTTAAGTGGAGTGGTAGCGTTTTCACCTCCAGAGCAAAGTGACATGTCTTTATTCAAAGATTCTCCCTGAAGATTCCAGTGATACTGGTTAGGTTAGATAGTGGCTTTCATTTTGTCATTGACTGCGACAGGATTCGGCTTATGGAGGAAAGGTATAAGTAGTGTTTTCCCCTGATGTGATGATGAGAATCTCTCAGTCACATGTGTTTACATCTGTGTAATACATACTTGCTCTGTGTCAGATCAACCACGATTAAGTCCTTCTCCAGAAGCACCACCACTGCGTACGGCTCCTGGACCTCTGTAAGATACAAAGACAAACTGAAGAGGATAATGCTTAATCCATATTTACATCAGTTACAACCACACATAGAAAATAGACTTTTTAAAGTGTTCTTAGGATAAGATTTAATCAATATCCAGCCCTCTTTATGGCAAAATGTCCAACCAAAACATAACTCGAGTTTGAGCCTCTAATGAAGCCATCATTTTTTACATTTGAGAGTTTTGTATTGTTGATTAAATTCACACACAGAGTCAGTAACTGAATAGGTCATGTTGTTTGAC
This sequence comes from Sebastiscus tertius, assembly GCA_916701665.1. Classification (NCBI taxonomy): domain Eukaryota; kingdom Metazoa; phylum Chordata; class Actinopteri; order Perciformes; family Sebastidae; genus Sebastiscus; species Sebastiscus tertius. The sequence goes on from CAKAOH010001725.1 coordinate 62,881, forward strand.
AACACTTGCTGCTGCTGTGGACACCTTTACAGAATCCTCAAACCTACAGATGTGAAATATATTCAACCTGCTGTGCAACAAAAAAAACATTTGGGGCTGCAACTAACGACTTTTTTCATTGTCAATTAACCTGTTGATTATTTTCACGATTAATCAATTAGTTGTTTGGTCTATAAAATGTCAGAAAATGGTGAAAAATGGCGATCAGTGTTTTCCAAAGCCCGAGATGACGTCTTCAAATGTCTTAGAGGTGAAGAGAAACCATAAAATATTCACATTTAACAAGCTGGAATCTCAGAATTTTTGCTTTTTTCTTAAAAAATGACCCAAACCGATTATTCGTTTATCAAACGAGTTGGTGATTAATTTAATAGTTGACAACTAATCGATTAATCACCATAGCTCTAAGCAGTGGACAGGATATTTTTCATTAACCTGAAGGACAGATGTGTTTTTGAGGTGTTTTGACGCGTCTTAGAAAAGCGTGAGTTTGACTTGCGTGTCATTTTTAAGGAAACCGTGTTGTAACCGTGCACAAATAACATTCAACTCATCTTTCTTTTATTAGATGTGGATTTGTGACTTTTTCGTAATTTTAGTTTGTGTATTGATTCTTTTTAAATTATTTTTGAATGCTTGAAGCATCACAAACACAATTCCATTCCCCTCCATTTTATATGAAGGCAGCAGAAAACTCAGAAACGATATCTCAAATTTGAGCAAAAATAAAACCTAAACCTTCTGCATGGCTTTAAAACCATAAAAAAAAAAAAAAAAACACTGAAGCTGAATCCAGAAAATACGTGACACCGGCTTTGTCACTGTGTTTGTATGCACTCACCGTTGTTGTAAGGAGTCTCGCAGAGCGCCATGAACTCTACAATAGGATAGTCCATCTCCAGCACGGTGATGGCCTTGCCGTGCATGATGGTTAACGTAGGCCGCCGCCCTGCCTTGTCATATGAAAGGCCCCCAGAGAAGATAACAAAAGGCTCGCTGTTGTGGAGTGAGAACAGGGAATGAATGAATAAATCAATTAATGACACAGTTAAACCATTTATTAGACATATTTTATTTGGCAGTTCTGTAATTGATATCACAATGCTTGTATAACTGTATAATTTATTACAATTAAAATGTGTAATGTCACTTTCCACTCCCCGTGAGCACATTTTAAGGGGCTACAATCATAAAATAATGTTTTGCCAAAAACATGACAGCTTTTTTGTTTCTGTTGGTGGCTTTTGATTGTTAATTCACTACATGATGAAATAACCACTGCAGGATAAATCTCCCCATGGTTATATTCAAATCATAATTTAGTTTAATCAGGAAACTTCATGAAATCATGCAATCTGGATCTATTTGCTTAAAAACACACACACACACACACACACACACCTGTTCCTCGAGGTCTTGTACTCCACCTTGAGTATAGGTTTACATGACTCCTTCCTCCCATCCTTCTGGATCTTTCCTGAATTAGAGGGAAACAGCAAAAGAATGGACAACGTTTCAAGACAATATCACATTTACTGTTAAAGGGTAACTTTGGTGTTTTTCAACCTGGACTCTATTTTCCCATGTTTTTTTGTAAAAGTAACTAATGGGGACAACAGTTTCTGAAATTGGTCCAGTATTGAGGGTGTAATACAAGGTAATCGCCCCGATCGGGGGATGTAAAAAACACTCTTAACATACCTCACACCACAGTAATATCTGGAAAGATAATCTTTAGAACCATCAGAAATCAGGGCTTTGCTAACGATTGTCGAAAGGGGGGAATCAAGCCCAAAATGGGCTTGTGTAGTGTGTACCCGGCATTAGTGTTATCTAAAAGACTTTCGATGTCATGGCTAAATATTTAGCTGATTTCGACAATGTGGATGCGACGCAAGGTCTCCGAGAGACACAGACAATAACAAACAAACCGAAATCAAGCGAAAGGTATAGCGAAAAACATTTTGTTTCTCTGTAAGGTCCTTTCTATAATGTTGTCAGACACTTATAATAACAATCTGAGCCTGTCAGTGGCAAAAACAAGCACTTTTAGTGAATGTACATTGACGGTGAGGAATTGCCTCGAGCGATTACATTACAGCTCGTTTAGCGGCTGCCGTCTGCAGCGTTTTCCCTCAATGCTGGACTAATTTCAACAATTACTTTCCCCATTAGTCACTTTGACACAAAAACATGGGAATATAGGGTTGAAAAAATACCAAAGTTACCCTTTACCATCTCCTCTTCTACTGAAAGTAATGCACACTTTTGGGCATGTAAGCAGTCTGATGAAGTTATATAAATAAAGGGCAGTGGCCTTGAGGAGCAAAACACTGGCAGATTAAAAAAACACATTAAGAAAACACACAATGAACCAACAAAGGTTTTTTGTTCCTATTTTCCACTTGGCTTTCTGATTACTGCCAACTGTGTTTCCAATTCTTCCTTTCAAGGAGCGGCAGACCATTATCAGAGTTACAGAGAGTTATTTTTCTACTGCTTCACATAATGCAATCCTGATTATGCCTTTGATATAAAGAGGACGTCTCTCAGCTGGAGGGCAGTGGGACCTTGGGTTTTACCTCATGGGCATAGAGCTCTGAACAAAAGCCTGTCGGAACAAATGAAGAAAATATGAAAGAAATATAATTTCTAAACTGGGAGACTTGGAAAATGGAATACAGCGATTTCAACTATTGCCCTCACACTAGATCATACATAACATAAAAGAACAAAAAAGTACGTCTTTAATAATTATACTGACATGCACCTGTGCTGCATCTATCATCTATAAAGGTACTGCAGCGACAGCTTCAACTTATTTCTTATGTCTCAACACAATGGAAAGCTATTTTTCACTAAATGCAGCCATTTTGGCTCTGTGATTAATGACAAAATAAGCATTTAGTGCAGTCATTTTACCAAAGTCAACATCCCTTGTGATTTAAGTCTGCTGTGTAGACACAGTAATCACGCTTTAGTTGCCAGGAATGGATATTGTAGTGGAAACAAATGAACATTCTGCAGACATATTAAAAATATTTGAAGTTAGCAGTGAAAAGTGTTGTTGTTGTTGTGTAATACAATGTGGGTAGCATTACATTTCCTACATCTATTTCATGCACTTGTGATTTCAGGTGGTTTTACGTTGTTTGCTTATCATGCACAAACTCTCTGAGGCAGCCAAAGCTCTGGGTAACGGAGACTTATCATCACTGATAAGCTCAAAGGATTACACACTGAAATGTCAAAGCAGGAAAGGACAGACGGAAGGGGAATGGAATAGCAGAAAAATAAAAGGAAATGGCCAAGCGTCTTGGTAATGCTTTGATATTGGTCAGAAAAACTCACAGCTGTATAAAGACACATACAATGTGTCAGGATATCTATGTATTCTTTACATTGACAGATTACATAGTAAATAGACAGATATATCTATTCTTTACTATGTAATCTGTCAACGTATTCTCATGCAACAGTTTATATGATATCAGTTATACCTCCTTTTTCATTCGTTTTCTTATGAATGTCCAGCAACACGTGTTAATTTCCCCTCGTTGCATGCATGCAGTCTTTTCAAAATAAACTTCTGTCTTCACAGGAAAGAACTTCCTTAGGTTTAGGCAACAAAACTACTTAGTTAGGTTTAGGAAAATATCATGGTTTGGCCTAAAATAACACCGGTAGTGGCGTTACATAAGTATGTCAGTTATGTGACAAATAACAACGTTGACTTTTGGTTTCACATGGGACATGAATGTTGGTCTCCTAGGTGAAAGTCCGGTATTTTTAGACCCGTTCATCTACCCCGACCTCCTCCCTATGCAGTGTTTGTCTCTGTTTATATTTCCTACTTGACAATTATGTAGTTTACATACAAATTGGTTTTGTGGGATATACACAAATTACAGTGCATTACTTTTCGTAGGTATAGCTACGAACAGTGTACGAGACCGGCCTGAATCTGTACAGGAGGACACAAAAAAAGTCACATGAAACCTGAAATCATAATTGAAATCAAATCGTTGATTCACATCTCACCTCAAGAGCATTATAATTTAGTTGTTTTCAATTTCTGTGCCCCTGTCTATTACCTCTAACTATGTTTTTGTTTTTTCATGTGTTTCTGTTCAATCAGTTGTCTTTCCTCTTAAAATAAATGCATCTCTCTCTTTCCATGTTCTGTGCCATTTCACCTGGCAGCCATCGCTCTCTTCTTTCTTCCCTTCAGGTTGTACAGCAGCCCACATTCATTAGTGTAAGTGTAAGTACTGGCTCAAACAACTCTTTGCTCATTTGTCTCTCAAGGACACAAATAAACTAAAACCTTGATGGCTGTGTTCCAATACTGAGCCAAAGTGAATGTTAAAACTAAAGTGACAGAGTATATAGACCAGGGTTGCATTAAACCAATAGTACGCGAATCGCATACTATTTCCAGTGAAACATTACAGTAAGCAAATACTGAACACTATGACGGCATAAATATCCCACAATGCAATGCCAAAGTGACGACAACGTTCATAGCAGACGTTGACGGACAGCTCTGTAACATCAATAACGCTTTAATTTAAGTGTAAGTATAAGATTTCACTTTGCTAGACGTAATATATATTTAAAATTAGTTTTAGACTTTGATTCTCACAAACCATCGTTTGGTCGCATGAGGTTGGCACTGGTTACCATGGTTACACGTCTCTAACCTCCTGTTATAGTGTATGTGAATGACATCAGTTGACAGGAAGTAAACATGGACCCAAGCTGTTGCCTAGCAATGCAATTAGATTGACATGGATCCCAGATCATATCATGTCCAGCTGTTCTTGGACTATATATTTGCCTGTAGTAACAACATTGTTTATGCCAGATTTTGCCAATTTGGATGACTTTCTGGTGAAGGCTTTTTCATTTTCATCTAGTACGTTTAAGTCACGTCACATTAACACAGTTATACAGTTTGACTTGGCTGTACTCCTGTCTCTCTCCTACAGCATAATGTTTTTCATAATGTCTTCTGGGTCCACTTGGAACCAATTAGGGCTGCAATTAATGATTAACAATATTAATTGTCGATTAATCGATTAGTTGTTTGGTCTATAACATTTTCGGAAAAAGATGAAAAATGTTGTTTCCCAAAGCAGAAGATGACGTCCTAAAATGTCTAATAAATGTTAGTTTAATAATCTAACTAATCAATTAATCGTTTGAGCTCTAGAACCAATAAATCCTTAATTATATGTAAACTAATATCAAACTCTGAATGATACATAGACTATCTATCTCCGGTTAGGCTATGCCAAAATACTGGAGTACAGACGTCACTGTATGATGATTCATTAAATCAATTAAAAATAATGCTGTTGATTTATTGTCATGATGAAAACAAAACAGAAATATTTCTGTAACTATATAATAAGGCTGGATGTTTGCTATGTCTAAAGGCTTTCTCCGCACTGCTATTGCATTGTAAGTGTTGTTCATGGTAATACATTTCTTTTGTCTCCTATAGCAGGTTCAAGCTCAGGTCGAGGTGGACAGCAGGCCTCCTGTCTTCCTCCGGCTCAGAGCAAGACATCTGAGCACAACATATAGAACAACCAGTGACATCAGCAGCCAGCAAGCAAACGCAACGATACTAAGTGAATGTGAGCACTCTGGCATTTAAATAGGATGGCAAATCACCACAGATGTGATGATTGGCTTACGGTGCCAGAATCAGTTCATTTATCTTTCTTGGAACAAAGTAAGTTCATTTATTTACTAGAACGGAGGGAGACGGACATGTTTACTCCTCTCCTTTTTCATATTCTCCGTTCACTTCTAGTCATTTTCAGCTCTGTGCAATTCCTTCCCCTTCCCTTCACTCTCGCCCTGTGTAATACCAAAAAAAATCTGACAAATATCTGGCACATAACCCATCTGGTGGCATTTAACCACATCTTCAGGCCTGCTGCCCTGTCATTCATCGCCCACGTCCTTCCCTCTTGCCTTCCTGTTTTTGTGATTTTGCCTGAGATCACAGCCCACAGGAAGGGACTATTCATCACCATAGATGTGACAAGGTCGGGATGCCCTGCCAGAGCACAAACCACACCGGAGTATAGAGAGAAACAGGAGGAGGACTCGTCAGAGGAAGAGCACCTAGAGTTACATGTGGCGTGGGAGTCAATTCAACAGCATTCTCACCTGACAGCCAAATAATCTAAAGTGGCGATGACAAACATCACACATCACAATGACTGTCATTTTCAGATTCATGCATTTTAAATGTGCAGACACCTGGCAATGAGTTCGGTTTGAATAATACAGAGTTGGTGACTGTTATTTTCACATTGAAGCACTTGTGCATCTGCCATGTTAAGTTAAATAAACTTTTCTGTTAAATATAGCACTTTTACCAACTAGTTTCATCTTACAGCTGACACTGCTGGAATATTTTGCACACAGTATCTTATGGTCACACTGCTATGTGGTGTTTTAATTTACAGAAGATGCCTTTCCGATAAGTTTCCTGATCTAACACATTTTTATTTCTTTCATAAAACAAAAAAAAAAATGCAATTTTACAACTCAGAACTAAAACAAACATGAAGCTGGAGTTATTTTCTGCCTACATGTCCTGTAACTGTTTGAAAGTCAACCCATAGAAAACTTGAAGCATTCATTAATTCTATCATAAATACATGAAATTAGAGGTGGGGGAAAAAATTGATACCGTATGGTATCATGATAATTTGTGCGGCAATATTGTATTGATACGCAGACGCCAAGTATCAATATTTTATTACATAAACTATTAACCTCTTAACAATCTGACAGCCCGCTGTCTTTCAGAGGTTGTAGCGGGTACAGTCTTAAAACTAAAGTGAAGATACTGGTATCATATGAAACTAGAAAACCTAAGGAGTCCATTGGTACCATGTCATTGGAGCATGTCATGTTAGCTTTAAAATTGCAATAAGATCGTATCGTGACTTAGGTATCGTGATAATATCATATCGTGGGTTCTCTGGTGATTCCCAACCCTACATGAAATCCATGAGGTTTCTGCTGAAGCATGTTCAATATCTGTCTGCTGTATTACAGTAGCTAACAGCCCAAAGGTCCCCGTTTTCCCAGCATGGGATTATCAATATTTAATTTTGTTTAGTAATTTTTTAAAAAAAGCATACCGTGTGTGTGTGTGTTTGTGTCTTACCGTGAGGGAAGGTGACCTGGAATGGCTTGGTGGTGTTTCTGAGGTTCCACATCGACAGGCTGCCGTCTGAGTGACTGCACATGAACTGCTTCCCTTCATGATGCCAGCCGACTGAATGGATGGCCTGCACCAATGAGACAGAGGGAATGGATTATTACAATCATACCAAACACTCTACTAAATGTCAAAATGTTTAATATGTTAAGAATCTTTTTCCATTTCCATTAAGAGACAAAGTTAAAAATGGATGGATTATAATTGATGCTTTTATCCAAATACATTAACAAAAACATGCGCTTGACCAACAACCTGTTGAGCTCCATCAAGTACACTCCTATAAATAAATAAAGAAATGCTACAGAAGCTGCTCTCTGTGGCTCCTATGTGGAAAGTGAGGAACCACAATGGACCGCAAGCAAGATTTTTACTGCATGTAACACAAAACTAGAAACCATCTTGTGATGGGTTAACACCAGCTGCAATGCCAAATTGGACCGTAAAGTGGAGGGGGACCAATGGCCCCTTCCTAAATTCCTACTGCCCTACTTCCTGCGCCCTTGCTCGGATCACACCCATCTCAAACTCGGCCTTCATTTCGATCTCAGCTACACATCTGTACATTTTCGTGACTGAATTTTGCATAGTTGCAACGCTACCATGGTCACAAAATCTGTCCTCAGACAGGCACACAGAAATATAAACTAGAGCTGCAAGGATTTATTGAGTAATCAATTAGTTATCAACTATTAAATTAATCGCCAACTATTTTGATAATCGATTAATCGGTTTGAGTCATATTTTAAAGAAAAAAAAAGTCAAAATTCTCTGATTCTAGCTTGTTAAATGTGAATATTATCTGGTTTCTTTACTCCTCTATGACAGTAAACTGAATATCTTTGAGTCGTGGACAAAACAAGACATTTGAGGACGTCATCTTGGGGTTTGGGAAACACTTATCGACATTTTTCCCCATTTTTTGAAATTTTATAACCCAAACAACTAATCCATTAATCGTGAAAATAATCAACAAGTTAATTAACAATGAAAATAATCGTTAGTTGCAGCCCAGTATTCCAAACCTCCTCTGTGGCAGTTCCCGCTAGGTGTCTCCAGGACCACATTTTGAAATGATGATACATACACAGACTCATAAGGTGACAACAATATCAGTGTTGCTGTCATGGCAGGTAACAACTGAGATGATTTCCACCGTCTCTGCAGCACACCACAGGAGCGGGGACCACATGAGCACCGATTAGCACCGATTAGCATTTGGAGATGGAGTTCCAACAGTGTAATATTTACACACGGCTTCTATTTCTACCAGACTTTGTGTCTGTAGCTCTGCGTTATGAACCCAATCAAACATATAAACAATAAATACTCTGAATATACTTCATCAATATGACTGATATGTCACTTTACTTATATACCATTTAATTGAAAAATAAGTGGAAAATCTACAAAAACAAACTAAACATGCTTCAACTGTCATTTGACCAAAGTCTTAAACGCCATAATAATGTAATTATTGCCGTTACTGGAGATTTCTTTAACATACCTTCTACATATAAGCTTATCTAGTGTATTTTTTAGGAACTTCGTCAAAACATCATTCATGGCTGTTCATGTCAAAGGCACAGAGGTCATCAAAAAGGGAACGCTGGGAGGGCAATAACTGTTTTGGCTACCACAGTCAGTTTGCATCTGCACTCTAATGTGAAAACTCGACCTCAGAAGATACATATTGTTCTATTATAACCTTTCATGATTTGCATATCCAGTGTGTGCAAGCTTTCAGTATTTGACAAATGGGATGCAGCCTAAGTCACGTTTTCTCGGAATTGCGGAAGAGTTTAAGGGCCGTTCACACCGTTTCTTGCATCCTTTAATCCACTGTTGTTAATGTAAACGCGCAAAAGGCACGCTCAAAAATGAGAGCGATGCCGGCACGACGGCTGCGTCCCGAGATAAAAATAGGTTTGGAACGCTGAAGCACATAACGCATGTCATGCGACAAGGAACAACCAATCACAGCTGATAAATATCTTTTCTTTCTTCCGTAAATACAGTATCAGTCCACGGTAAATACTTTACGGTCTGTCACACGGATTATTTTACTTGCTTCACCCTTTCCGTCCAAGAGTTTCAAAACATCTGGTTGAAAGGTCAGCCGAATTGACACAGATAAATCGAGCAGCTACTGTGAGGGATTTACGATACTGGAAATAAATTTATCTTTGTTTTGACTTGGTTTAGTTTAGTCAATGAAGCTTACTGCTAAATAACTGCAACTTCATCATCATCATCATCATCGCTATCGCAGCGCGGAAGTTTTGGTTGCTTAGTAACGGCAGGTGCGACAGGAGTGCAACCTCCCCAAGCACCTTGGATTAAAGGATGAAAGCTGCACGGCTGGCATTTTCCACAAGTCTTTCCACACAAGGTTAAAGGTCCAGTCAAGTCAATGTTGTTCTAATTAGCTACAGTAATAGTGTCCATTATTTGTGTTAATTAAAGTACATGGAACATTCACATGTCTGACAAGGTCATAGGTTGCATGAAACCTCTGTAACTGAGCTAAAACAGTTGCTACATGTAGTTCATTTCCTTCACATATTGTATATGCGTGAATTTCATGCAGTGCTTTTGAAGAAAATAAAAAGGTATACAACATAACGGATGCAAAATAGAAAAGCACGAGTATAAAGGTTTCAATTTACATCAGTAAGACTGGCTTTAATTCAGTGCTTCCATCCTTTTGTCTGTGAAATGTAACTGCTGGTGTTGTTTTTTTTGTACTCGGCTGAAGAGGTGTGAGACAGAGATGCCATGCTTTGCTGGAGGTGATGCACATGAAACCACATTAATGAATGTGAGCAGGATGTGACTGTTCACAGGAGATGGGACAGGAGATGAGAGATGGCAGCGGACGCAGAGGATAAGTGCCACGAGGTGAAAACGTCTATTGGTTTCGAGGCCACAGGGGTTAAAAATAAAAAGCAGATTAAATAAGAGTGATGTGCGTGTTATAGAGTGATTGTGTCTCTGTGTGTATGCATGTAATGGATATTCTCAAATTGACCTTGGATATAATGTGCAAATACATACTGTATATATGACAAAGTTGACCCATTTGAGGCCATTACACTGTGCAATCTAATTAAGATGACTTGAATAGCTGATAATGAGAATAACAGGTAATGCATCGCTGACCTTCATCGCACCTGTAAATCTGACAACTGCTAAAAAACATGATGGTATGAAAGAGTTTTATAACCACTGTAATCACACTTGCGACTAAGAAGTGCACTACATGTCTTATATAATGGATGACCAGTTAATGGACCTCTATCTTTAACTGAAAATATCCCCTACAATTAATACTAACTTTACATGGTAACTAGTACACACACCTTGTCAAATGGCCACCTAACAGCGAGAACAGCACAAGAACACTCCCTCATGTTACGCTCCACCGCTAACTGGGTGAAATGGCAACAGGCGTTGGAGTGTGCACCTGTTTGAGCTTACAGTGCTGTACGAGCTGTCAGAAGAAGCAGCTTGGACCGGAATGAGCACGCCTGGCTCCTCCAATTACTGCTTCTTGTTGAAAAAGCAGTAATTGGTTGGCAGGAAGACGTGCGTAGGAATACAGCACTTGATGACGAAGACACCTTGTGTTGAAAATAGGCAAAGTTGATGCCGTTGAAAGACGGAAATTGTCTTCCATTTTGTTGAGATTCAAAATATTGGGAGACTAATTTCTGTCACTGAATGGGAGAAGTGATGGGAGGAAGATGAAAAGATCAGACGTAGACTGTTAAAGCACCTTTTTCCTTTTCTATTTAAACTGAAACAGTTCGCTTGAAGATATCGGCTGTATTCAGTGGGCAACTCAGGGTCTGAAAAGTGAAGCCAATGCTGAAGTGCCTTAAACTTGCATTCTTTCTAATAGCCAGCAGGGGTGACCCCTCTGGTTGCAAAAAGTATAGAAGTCTATGAGAAAACTACCCTACTTCTCACTTGATTTATTACCTCAGTTAACATTGTAAACATGAGTTTATGGTCTCAATCGCTAGTTTCAAGTCTTCTTCAATACAGCATGATGTTCATTTAGTAAATGATGATCCCATTTAGAGTCAAATAGACCATAAAGCAGGGTACGCTTTAGGGCGTGGCTACCTTGTGATTGACAGGTCACTACCACGGCGTTGTTCGGTCTGGGTGTTGACCGTGTTTTTGTCTCACAACTTTGTGTCACTTCTAGTTGCAAAAAAACAAGTCAATGTCAAACTAGAGGCTTCAAAACGGCAGTCCACAAACCAATGGGTGACATCATGGTGACTACGTCCACTTCTAATATTCAGTCTATGGCTGTACTTTCTATTTTGTCAATGATTAAATGCATGAACCACTGTGTTCTGCAGGGTATTTATTGTACTAGTAATTACTACAACGTCTTACAAATCTTATAATTTCCTGGAAATGGCAAAGACAGATATGAAACAGCTCTTTATATATTTCCACAGGACATTGGTGTCATAAGAGGTTTGTCAGTTTTCAATAATGTCCCCCCCTCTGTGTGAACATGGCTCATTTTTGTAATTTCCTGTTGTCTACTTATTACTCTCAATTTCTCCACATTCTTTTAGCCTACTTCCTGCTGCTTTAACGAGGGATCCCCACAGAGATTGCTGAAATCTGAATCTTTACGGATATCATGACCCCAGAAAAAGTAACTGAAAATGTGCGAATGTCAGAGTGACATGGATTAGAAACAAAACTGTTTCATCTGACAGCGTTTTTTGCTTCAGTTGTTAAGTTCCTTGATGCAGGAGTGCAAAGTGGAGCTCACCTCATCGTAGTAGATTCTGAAGTCGGCCTTCTTGCCTCGGAGGTCCCATTGTACGATCGTCCCGCTCTCAAACCCTATAAGCAGCTGTGGAGGGGGAGTGACAAGGAATGGACAATAAGGAAGTGATGACAGATGTTTTTAAGCACAGCCTACACCAACCAATGTAATTGACATAACTGTACTCTTTGCTGTAATGAAGGGAAACCTTCATTCTCTAGTTCTCTTTGGGCGTTTTCACAGGCCATAGTCCCTTTGGCTAGTACGAATCAGAGTGAAATTGATACTTTGGTTCGTTTTCTAGTTAGTCTGGTTCGATTTCACAGTGCACAAATGAAAGCGGACCAAATAAAAGAATGAAGTTGCTGAGGGCGTGTACGAAGGAACAAATGTATCTTTTTCTTCTTGAGAGCTGCCACTTTCTTCAAAATATTGCTTTCAAAGTTTTTTTTCACTTTGACTCGACACTGATCGACTCTGCACAAGAATCCCTTCTCCTCCAGTTTATCTCAAATGACTCACTATTTTTGTGGACTTTATTTATAATATTCTGTATGTTCTCTTCAGCCCAGATGTCAAGCAAACATCGGACTTCTGCAGAAGTCCAGGTCCGTCCTCTCCCACTCATGTTAACCTGTTGTTTACCTGTGTTGATCTCAACAAATGCCCACGCAGACAGCCAGCGTTTTGCTTCGCTCGGAAACGGTCCGAGACCACCTCTTGCAAGCGGTCTGGGATCAGTTGTCAGTTCCATTACAGCGTTCACAACCGCCCAAACAAACTGCACCAAAGTACGATCAAAACGGACTAAATCTTGCCTTGTGAAAGCGTGCTTATTCAGATGGCAAAGTTTCACAGCTTGTCTGCTTGTGAGTTTTGTGATTAGTGGGGATTGGGAGGCATGATTTCTGAGCAATTATTTACTTCACCACCTGTATGGGTTTGTTTTCTGCCTGTGATTAGCAGAGCATGTAGCATGAGATGTCAAAGGAGTTGCAGGGGTAAGACTTGGGAGGCTAATCAAGGTCAATTCATAAAACTATGTCCTGCTATACTGATGCAAGAATGTCTACTCTTGCAAACCTAAATGACTTATCGGATTGCCAATCCACCTTCACGGTTTCATATATGCTGGCATCTCTATTTCATTTTAGATTTAAACATGTGACACATTTATTTAATTTTTTGAATTTATACAGTACACATGCACAGAAGTGCATAGATTATGCAAAACGCTTTCATTAAAACATGCACAATCCCCTGCCCATGCCTTCTCACAATTGTGACATACTTCTATATAATACACTGTGGAAGAAGCATCCATGAACACGCAGCTCCCACATGCACTTACAATAAAAACAACCTCACAAACACACCCACACACTACAACACTATTACACACATACACAGGATAAGAGGGGCGAGCAAAGTCGACCCAATCTGATCTCAGATCAGAGGAGATGGGGAGTGATGCTGGAGGAGTTCAGGCTTTAAGAGAGAGAGAGAGAGGAGAAAACAGCTCTCCCGCTGAGTGGGAAGACTGTGACATCTCAAATCGGAAGACGGGAAGTAGAGGGCAAGTGAGGTGGCTGTGAACAGCCTCTCATAAATCTTGCAACCCTAAAGCTTTACATTAGTAACACCAGAAGTCATGTTCACACCAAGGCGACCTGTCAACAAATGCACGCACGTACATATCCTCAAAGGTATATGGATGCAGAGCTACTTTGACATGAAAAGACTAAATCTGCAATGTATTCTTATTTAAACGGTGAACAGCTATTAGCTGCAAAAAGCATTTGTGTAATCATGATGTGATGTTGTGGTGCACTTGCAGTTAGAAGCATAAGAAACAAGCTAATTTTATCATAATTACTAATGCCTGCATTAAGTTTAGGTGAGACATTTCCAGGTTCCTGGTATTGTGAATGCTGACTCACTCACATGACTTGCTGGGACACCTAAATGTAACGGAGACATCACTAATGGTTACACCTTTTCATACTATGACAAGTCATAATGTCTTTTCAGAGCGAAAAGACCATCCAGCAATTTTTGGGATGGAAATATATCTGAAAAAAAAACAAATTGTACAGTTTATTGTGGAGCATGGGTGTCTCTAATTCATTTTCCTAGCATTAAGGTCTATTTGCTGCCAGACTTACTTTCTTATTCATAATTAGGAGGCTGGTACTGTAGGCTATTTACTTATCACAACATGGAGAGAAAATTAAGCACAAATTGCAAAGGCTATCTGTCCTTTCTCTCTGCATCCTGGCCACGGCAACCTACAGGTGAAATTCCTACTTTTTACATTAATACCTCAAAGTTTGCTGGGTTTTTTTTTCAAATGCCACTTGCAGCGCACTTTGTCTTTCCTTGCAGTGAGTGATGGCAGTGTGCGACAGCGGCTGTACCCTCTTGTCTCGTTTTTATGTCTTCACAGCTTGTCAAGTCTGGTTTCACACAGAGGCAGCGAAATCCATTGGGGAAAATCAATGATCTCTCTTTTACAGCAACCTCCACCTACCACTTTTCCAAGCAATTTGACTGCAGCAGCAGCTTGACCCCGAAAAAACTCTGCTCTCCTCAAAGGATATTACCAACATGGGTACAGAACATGGCTATTGTATAGATAATGGCTTTCTTTCTGTTAGCCAGAGTGAGAGGTGACTCATTAGACAGACAAAGATAGAAAGAAAGACAGAATGAAAGACACAGGAAAGGAACAGAGGGGTGGCTGGAGGACAGATATGCGACAGAGAAAAGAAGGCAGAGATTTAACTAGAGGCAGAGAGGTGGGGAGAAAGGAGAGATTGGTTCGAGAGGAGAACCAGGAGGTGTTTCTGGTGTTTCTTTTATCTGCCTACTCACCTTGCCTTCATCCTTTGGGCTGTCACTCAAATGAACCACAGGTCCTGGATGAGTTTTAGTTGATCTGTGATGAGAGGGAAACATGAGAGAGCAGTGAAAAAGACAGCAGCAGTAACGCAGTGACACAATAATGTAAGCAAACAGAGGTTCAAGGGTTTTACTTTAATATACAAGTCATAATTGGCTGTTAAGGCCATATACTAATTACATTAACACCACCACTCTGTAATTATCTATAAATTCTGTCTATCTATGTATCCAGCTAACTCGCTGCTAAGAAGTGTGACATTTATAGGCACTATATAGAAGAAAAGATACACTACAACTACATCATTACACTACAGTGATGACATGAATACTGATTACATCTGTGTTTCTTCAATACATTTTGACTTTTGGACTTCGGACTGAGACAATTACAGAGACGAGGAGCGCCGCCGCACCAGTGTGTGTCTGTGTTTGAGAGAGACAGAGAAGGGAAAGAGAAGGTGGACTGAACACAGTCTTTCGGCGAAGTATTAATAAGAATTTGAATGTCAACGTTATGAATGAAGCTTTAAATTAGTCAGTAGGCTACAGCCCTACGAGCCAAAAAACACTACTTTGAATTTGACAAAAGTGGAATTCAGAACGACCAGCATATTGTTTTATTTTTTAGACCACATCTTCATTTAAAACCAGTCTAGGGATATACAGGACAGTATACGTTTTACTCTCTTTGAATTATCTGTGTGGAGCATTAAGACATTAGGCTACACGCGGGGATCATTAAGAGCTGCACAAAGAGCTCTACTCTTCTTCGCCCTTGAAACCCAGCAAGAAGCCCCTTCTGTTTTATATTATGTAAAGTCAATCCTAATCCGTTTATTCAAGACCAGGGAATGAAGTTAACACCCGCCACCTGCAAATACAGGGCAAATACTGTGTGTTGCATGTAAGAATTTCAGGTCACCTGCCGCCATGCATGGCAGATTTGTTTTCTTTATATTGAGAAATACTATTTTTAAAAAGCAATTCCTAAATTAAAAATAGTCAGGGATTAAGGTTACATGATATATTCCATATGTCTACTGCCTGGTACCACTGACTGTGTTTACAATTCTAAATCGTTCTACATTTCAGAGCGTGCTCAAGACCTAAACATTACCACCATGTCACGGTTACAACCTGTTCTAGCTTTGACTGCCATATTATCCTGACCAAGAGGAAAACATAGCACGTTGCTGGATTTGATTTTTCACCGACAAAATCAACCAAGGAGATGAATATTTTGTTAAACTCAGAGAGCCACATCGTCTGTCAATATTGGGACAAAGACAAATTAAACACAGAAAAGAAGGGGATGTCATGGGTCAGTGATGAGATGTTCTCCCAACCAATAAGCTGTAAAATGAATTGCATTGCCATCATCCACTGCATATTAGGGCTGCACAATTAATCAAATATTAATTGTGATCAAGAGTTTGGCTTCCCACAATTATATGAACATGATCGACTGTGATATTGACATTTAAATGCTCCATTCATAGAAAACTCAGCTGCATATCGAATCAGGCGCTTCCTAAACTAACAACCAGCTACCGGGGGGCAATTGAGATGATTTGGCGCTACTTTTGGGGCGCTGTCATGCTGCTGTGCGCGCACCTTACGGCGCCGGCGCTGCAGACGCCTGTGAAAAACTTACCAGAATGTTGCAGCTGCAGTCCAGTCCAGTAAAAGAGTATACATATATTATATAATACTTGTTTTGCTCATCTGCTCTCTGTTGTATTAAAAATATTTTGTCCCTAAAATCAATGAATAATCCTGATAAATAATCGTAATCTCATATTGATAAAAAATAATTATGATTTGGCCATAATTGTGCAGCCTAGAGCCCAACAAGAGCCACTTGGTCACTGGCGAACTTCCCTATAACAGCCACAATCATGATGTTTTAGCCAACCCGGTATCACGCCAAAGTGTGGAACTGTCCTCCAGAGAATAGCGTGTCAGTGTCACGTTTTGCCTCGCAAGGCGTGAATATTACACGCATATGAAGGTGCAGTACCAGCAGGAGGCAAGGAAGCGCGATTGACACGTTCAGATGGGCCGTTCAGTTATGGCTGCTGCTGGTAGCCGATAAAAACACAAAACCACAGCAAGCTCTCAATACAATTCATTCTATTCAGCAGTTAAAGTAGTAATAAGCCAAGGTAGCAAGAAACCATCCGCAATACACAACACCTGCCCAATCAGTGAAGTGCCACAATGGGTGAATGCCAAGAGCTAATCTTGCTACAGCAGCCATCCAGAACAAATAATAAGCTGAAATACAATTTCTGATATAACATGCATATGCACTTTTGACCCTGGACCTTTTTGTTGTACAACAAACCCCCCAGCACACACACACACACACACACACACACGGACACACCGCGCCATGCATGACACCAACTTCTTTTTGAGTTTATTAGTATAAAAACAAGTTATTATGGTGTTTGAGAGGAAAAGTTCACAGCAGTTATTGGATTTTGGATGTAGAGGGCTGTGACTGTGGGCGAAGGCTTGCTATTGTATGTGGAAGGCCATTTCCTTTGACTGAAGAAAGCCCTCACTCTGTGCAGAGAAATATGTGAGCTGAGGAGAGTTGCTGCCTGACATAGTGACTCCTGATAAAGTTTGGCTTTCAGCTGACAAGGCCGGCCTTTGAAATGCTCATAAAGCAAAAATGTTTTCAGCAAAAAATATTAATTAATACACTGATGAACAGTGTTTGCCAATGTTGAGTACAGCAATATATTCTGAGACGCTGTTGGGCTATATTGCTGAACATTACTCTTACATTTCTTAAAGATGGGGACTGGTTCTGTTCAAGAAAATAGAAATTGACATCACTGATTGTATTGCTAATGAGCGATTGCTCCACTATAACATTGTATAATACTGTATAACACTTGCTGAAGTGTTGTGGTATCAGGGCAGAAAGCCAGTCTAAAAGCTTTCAATAAAGGCAATGGTGTTCCTGTGCTTGTTAAGCAATGACGTTACCAGATCATCTTGAGGACGGTGCCAAAGAACACCAACTGCAAAGCAACCCCGCCTCAGAGGATCTGGAAATAAGGCTGCCTTTTGTCCAGTGCATGCTGGAATAGGCTCCAGTGTTAGTGAACAGGTGCAACACTAGAATGAACAGCTTACTGAATGAGGCAGAAAATGAACGAAATAGAGAGTTGAGAACAAAGACGCAAATCGATTATGCTTCAAAGACCTTCCGAAGACGGTGACACGGAAAGAGAAATCAGGAATGTCTTTCATGGCAGTCATACGGAGATTGACTAACCAAGGCTGTTGAGATCACAAACACAAATGCAAAGACACCTTGAGCTCTGACAGGACCAGCAGAGCCATGGCAACACCATCACCGTTAGAAAAGAGTAAATAATCAACACGACGGATGAAAAGGAGGGAGGCAGGGCAGGA
Organism: Sebastiscus tertius; assembly: GCA_916701665.1. NCBI lineage: Eukaryota > Metazoa > Chordata > Actinopteri > Perciformes > Sebastidae > Sebastiscus > Sebastiscus tertius. The sequence goes on from CAKAOH010001725.1 coordinate 81,273, forward strand.
ACTAACAAGTCAGCTGCGGGGACATGAAGGACATGAAATGTTTGAATCCATCAGAGAGGTAAACTGAAATGTCAAATGAAATATCTGAGCAATGACCAAACGACAAAAAGTATGATGTGGTTGTATATCCATTTACTCTTTTGTGCTTTGTCCTTTCCCCTTTTGGTCCAACAGTCTGTACCTACTGGAGAGTCAAATACAAAATAGTCCGTCATCGTATCCTCATACAACGGTTTGAATGGTACCTTACGAAAAAGTTAATCCTCATTTTTCGTGCTTTTTCCTACGAATGTCCAGAAACACGTGTCAATTTCTGCTCGTTGCATGCAAATAGTCTTTTCAAAATAAACTTCTGCCTTCACAATAAATAACTAATGACTACTTAGGTTTAGGAAAGATTGTAGTTTGGATTAAAATAACTACAGAATTGGCGTAATTTAAGTACGGAAGTTACGTGATGCGATATTATCAGCCCTAATAGTCACAACGCTTTAACTCATGATATTTTTCAATACTGCATGGACTTGCCAGCTAACTACACAAATAAATTAGCTGACATACATTGGTTAAGACATTTGCTGACCTTGCTGTCTCAGTTTACAAAGCTGGTGTGAATTCATCCAATTGCTGGAGTTGTTGATGGTGAGTTCTAGCTATTTAACTGTTTTCTAACATTTAGATTTCAAGACAGTGAGCTGCATCCCATGTAGAGGCCTCTTCCTTGGCTCTGTAAGACTCCTCAACATCTATTCAGGTCAAAGTCTACCCTCAACGAGTTTCTCCTTTGAGCATTTTTCTCTAATGCTGTCCTCTGTTGCAGGAACGTTATATTTTAAGTTTTTATTTTGTGTGTAATCCTAAAATATAGCTTCACATTCGTATTCATGTTTTCCTTTGGTAGAACAGCCAACAATATATCACTACAAAGCACTACAAGATGAGGTTCCCCTCCTTCATTTTCCATCCTTTTCCAGACCTAATCTTTAATATATTCATCAAAAGAGAATTTCATTCCCTCCTCTTTCGGACTCAATGAATCACAGAATGTATTTTGACGTTTGGCAGCACATCACGCTTTCAAGACATAGTTCCTGAAGAGACAGAGAGAGAGAACAAAATGATTGTGCCTCTCAGCTTTGTCTGGTGTTTGTGTTCTGTAGAGCACCAAAAAGTATGAACTGATTATCTGATAAATCACAACATTAACTACGGCAGGTGTTTCATATAGTCCACATCAGTTAACACAAATAAACTGGGTCTATTATCCACCATCCAAGTATGAAAGTGGATAGTAAATAACATTGCTGCATTATGTGGAGTCTAGTCTATCAGAGGGGTGACGTTATTGTCATTATCTCCCTGCGTTTTTATTTTTTTATCACTCTTTTCTCCCCCTGATGTACGATAGAAACAGACTAATTCCTCCAAACAGGTTTTCTGAGTAGTGAGTACTAATATGGTTATTATCCCTGCCTCCCCATGGACCTTGAATGTCCCCAAAACACAATTAGAGGCACAGGTATTCATTTTCCAAAAGAAAAGGAGACTATGAGATCCGAGAAAGGCCCTAAATATCAATAAGAATTCAGGTTACACTAAAGTTGAACCTTGAATAAGTCTTAAATTACCATCTTACAGGGTTTAGAAACACTGAAAGCCTTTCTTCAAGGTGTTAAGTTTTCTCCAGCCTGAGGACACGACATTGAGACAGGTAACTGTGGTTTTCATGACTTTGTCTCCATAGTTGCTTCAACTCTGCTCATCACATCGGTCAGGCCCTGGAACCTGAACGGCACAGGCTGGTGAATATGGGGGTTGTCCTCCATATAGTGGGTACCATTCCCAGCTTCAACAGTTGGGCTTTCACTTTATTTGTTGGGTTAATTTACGTTTTAATGTGATTTTATGTTTCCTTTTTATGTTGATAAAACAACAGCAAGGCGTAAAACCAGGCAACATTAGCTTTTTTCCCAAAATCCGAATTTGCAAATTAGTGTTATATTTTTAGGAGACAGTGCTTCTGTTGCCATATCTTTCTGTTCCCACGTATTTCTGGAGCATGTCCTTGCATTTTAAGACTTGCGTGTTCCTTTTACAAAAATAAATTAAGGGACCGGTAGGACGCTGAAAGCTCATTGCTTATTTTACAATCTTAATAACAGAAATGGCCAAACATGCCAATGTTGATTACAGCTGACATGATGCCAGGCGTAAACAAAATCCTGCTCATCACAGGGATCTATGAACTGAAGCAGAGCGTGTACTGCGTTTCTCCTTGCATATCATTTCTTTTGCATCTCATTTTGGAATGAATTTCCTGAAGATGAAATTGTGTATTAAATATGTTGCAACCCCATTTGAATTTCAATGAGAGCCCGGCCCTCTTGTTTGGGCCCCAGTTGAATTGTTGCTATAACAGATTATTTTCAAGAGAGCACACTTTGGCTTGTATTAAATGGATGCTTTTGTGGATGACTGTCACACAAACAAACACCGTGAGAACACAAATGCACACACACAAGTGTAAACACACCACAAGTGTGACTCACACTGATGTTTGTACACGGTGGAAAAGAGTAGATGAGTTCTCCTTTGCTCGCTCGACGTTCCACCGCAGGAACAACAGAAAGTCCCCCCTCATGCCTATATTCATGTCCCCAGCCAAACTATGAAACTCCCCCGTCGCTTTGTGTGTTGATGAGAGAAGATTTATTCTCTGCTGGTTCAACTTCCCGTGAACTCCACTTCAGAAAGGTGCGGAGTGCTGACGGTTAGGAAATAGAGAATAAATTATGCTAAAGTAGAGTGTAGAGAAACCTATTGTTGAGATGCTTGTGTGCTCTACGCTCTTTAATCAGAACAGCATTACTACCCATATTCTTCCATTTGCTATTGTGTGCATTACGCCATCTCTATCTGATTATGCAGAATCCAAAAGGTATTTTATTTTCTCAATGCTAGTCTGCCTGTCCTTTCTGTACATATCAGTGGTGGCTGGTGGCTCAAAACAATTGTGGAGGACTGGAGGAAAGTCAACCCACGGCGTTATTTTACACTAGTTGGCTACTTATTTCTACTTTCTTTCTTTATTAAATAAAAAAACATTATTTTGCTTTTTTCTTTGTCAAATTAGAAAGTGGTTTCCTATATTGCTCAACATCCACCAACATATCCCCCTCCAACGAGGGCTGACGCAGCACCCAACTGCTCAGGCCTGTCTCTCTCTGACTGGACACAGCTAATGAATGTTTACAATTGTAAAGAGGTGGAATAAAAAACAATCTGAACACCTTACGAGCAAAGATACAGCGTAAACTATACTGTTGATAGTCTACTGACTTTTCTCGATAGTCACAATAATAAGTATTTGGGGTTTCTTTGTAGCTCTAATAACATAGAACTAGGTGTTAACAGGGAGTTGAACTTCTTGCTGTGTGAAGACAGACAGGAGCAGGACGTGTAGCATCATGCGTACCCCAGGGTTTCCCCTAAGAAACTGGTTAGTGGAGGTGGGAGGACAAAAAAACAAAGAAATGGTAAATGGTACTGTATTTAAATAACGTCTTTCTACCTTACCGGCTTACAATTTGCCTCTCATTCACACACATATTCATACACCGATGGTGGTGGAGCTGCCATTTAAGGCGCTGGCCTGCCCATTGGGAGCAACTTGTCAATTAATCTGTTTATTACCAGGAAACTAATGTACAATGTGACCAATCAATCATTGTCACTTGAATCAGGCAGATTGCTATATTCATCTCATCTTGGAATCAATTTAGTTACTAGATGAAGGTTTGAATTAATACATTAAATGTGGTGTCTTTGCTGTAAGATATAGTGCCCCTTGGCTCCTTTCTAATTAAGTTTAATGTTATATTTCATAAATGTGTAATACTTTTTTATGAGGTGAGGGGAGGCACTCACTGTGGGAAACCGTTTTACTTTAGAATTATTTGGGGTAAAATATTATTTGTTCATCAAGTAATTACTTATTTAAACATCAAAACAATTTTATTTCACGCACTTTAAGAGTGAAGAAAGTTCTGATATGTGATGTGCAAAAAAAAGACGAAATTCAAAACTGTTGACTCCGTGGTGAGAAATCAACAAACCAAATATCCTGTTAAAATCCCATCCACTGTCTCAGCCTCGGAGACTTTAGCGATGATTGGCAGACAGCCCTCCCACACATACACATCAGTGTTATGACTGCTCACTATAGTTTGGGCTGTCACAAGGCAACACGATGGCCTGGTACAAGAGTGACTTGTGACTGACACTGCAGCAGGGGACTTGTCAGGGTAACACCAGAAGAACAGCGCGTAGGTGGGTGAAACCAAGAGAAACAAACGGGCATACAATGCAACTGAGCGCCATTTGTGGACTTTATGGCACTTGAAGTTGTCAATCTGCAGCATATGTCAGCTACACAGTCAACACACGCAACACACAAAAGTGCACGTCAACAAATTAATAAAGGCTTCTGTTGACTGATAAGTAATATTACGCCCAAACGTGAGGCGTTATATAACAGTGTGAATGCTTACTGCCAACTGGGAACGTTATCACAATGGAAGGATAAAGGCTGTTGATGCAATCTTAGTCACTGTGAAATGTATTCATCTTAACAACTCATTCATGTGTTTCCTTAAAACTATAGGGGAAGTTGATTCATTATCAAGTTTGTTTCATTTTTTTAATATACATATTATGTAAAATACAATGACCATCGTTTAGCCTGACTTTCCCGAGGAAAGTCCAAATAGCTCAGTTTGCTATAACAACAGCACCAAGTTATGATGTTCAACATTGAGCACGGTTCAATCTAACAAGTAACAGCTAGATCAATCTTGTAACAGGAGAGACTTCAGGAATTAGGTCTAAAGTATACTGGAGAACACGGATGTAAGGCAAAAAACTTTATTAGAATACCAATATTTCAACGCCAAGTGTGTCTTCATCAGAATCAAACAGATTCACTCACATTGTGTTAAAGGTCCCATATCATTTTTTATCATTTGTATTTCTACCAGAACATGTTTACATGCTGTAATGTTAAAAAAAAACCTTTATTTTCCTCATACGGTCTGCCTGAATATGCCTGTATTTACCCTCTGTCTGAAACGCTCCATTGTAGCGTATTTCAACGGAATTGCAATGGAACTGCGTTGCCAAGCAACAGCTTGGGTTCATGTTTACTTCCTGTCAGCTGATGCCATTCACATACACTGCAACCAGGAATAAACTGGGACACATTCAGAATATTTACGTTTAAAACTGTGAAATGGTCTAAATATTGTAGAATTGTGACTTCACAAAATTACAGAAATCTGTCGGCTCGTTTCAAACACACAGTTTCTAAATACGGGCTGTATGCATTTCTCCATGGATTGAGCATTTTGATACTTTCACAGTATTTATACAGCACTTAATCCTGCTTTATAATATAAAATACATGAAAATGTTTACAATATGGGACCTTTATAAATAACACAGGCTGGGAAAATGGGGAGGTGACAGTAAGCTGCATGAAGGCAGGGTTCCCGATCATATATAATAATAAAGAGAGAAAAGAAAGTAAATATGTAAAAAGCTATTTGTGACATTACATCAGTAACCATGTCCATATAATAATATCAAAAATGTACGTAAGAATAATAAATAATTTGTATCAAAACAATATAAATAGGTCCATCCAGTATTGAAATATCTTAAATATCACTCCACTATTGAGAAGCTACTGCAGCCTAAAATGGGAGAGCGGGCTACATGTAGATTATCAACTGATAAAAAGGACATATACAGGGGGATACATAACATCTCATCCATAGCACATCCTGTTAAATCAGTATCGAAAGTATCAAGCCAGAGCAAAGCAATATGGCACTAGCAAAGTATACATTAGACCTTATCTCTGAAGTCTCTCCTGTTACAAGACCGCCTCATTCTGAGAGCACCGGAGATGCCTATCATTCTTTGTGAGACGGTTGAAGAGCGTAAAATCCTCTTTCCATATCAGCAAGGTCAGTTTGTTTACTTAAATGTGGCTGAACAACAACGTATGAATACACATGAGAAATGGGCGCACCTTAACATTACGAGCACAAAATCGATTCGCCAACAACCCAATCATTTTGAATACAAGGCATATATTTCACCGTGTATGAGTATTTAGGCTATTTGAAGTGGAGGGAGGGAGGCAGACATGTTATTTTAGCCGTTATCACAAAATACCATCCACATATTCACCCAAAGCTACAGCTGTAACAATGAAATCCATGTGATGTTCCCTTCTCTCATCACTCTCTCTGATCAATGAAAAATCACAGCTAATTTGGAAAAACTCACCAGTTGTTGAGTTTAAAAAAAATGCCAACAACTAAACCTAGTCTGACTAGCTAATACATGAATCTGTCGATCAAACATCAAAGTTGACGGCGGGGTAGAGCGCTATTCGTGATGAAACATTTCTCAACACGTTTAAGATTTGAACCGTGAAATGAGTTTGACAGGAGTTTAGCTTTCAAAGAGATCACTGCTCTTGAGACATCTGAAACCGCTTGTAATACCAATTAAGTTGTTGACAGGTGTTTTCTTCAAATCTTATTTTTGGGAAAACAATTCATCAGGACTGCGTACAATTGACTGATTGCCACCCGATATTTAGCTACAAACTGACCCACTGCCATTCACACCACCAGCATCATCATGATCACATTGAAAATCATCGTGGACTACTTACAGTTCTATGGCCTTGTTCCACATGATGACGTATCCAGACAAAACGAAGGACTCGATGTTGACGATGTGTGTGTTCCCGCGCTCCGTCCCCACGTACAGCCATTTACTCTGAAAGGGAAGGTGGCAAAACGTGATCCTGGAGAACAAGAAACAGAGGAGGAAAGAGACTGAGAGTTAGAATATGAACAGTCACAAACAAAGGGATCTATGCTTCAGTTTGTTTCTATCAGTAGATCAGAGTGTTTCTATGCAGTATGATTAAACAGTGTATTCTTGTTCTTTTGAACATATACATATGAATCTACACCGGTTGCAGTTCACTTCAGAAAATTGTGCACAACTCTGCTTTCAGACAAACCAGGTGCATTTAAAGCTGCCAGTGACTAGGATTAGGAGATTTGTTTTAAGTTATGTAAACAGCAGTGTTTAATACTTGAGATTGGTCTTGGTCTCGAGACTGGTCTCCAGATGCTTTTTGAAGGTATTGTCGCGGAATCGACTGGTCAAGACCACAACTGCAGGGATATCACTAAATTGCCTGTGCATTGTCTGATTTATTTGCTAACATCATTATTGTGATTGCTTATAGAAAACAGAAAAAAGGAAAAAATAACCTCTGCAATGCCTTTTTATTAGTTAATCAAGACATTGCTCATGATACACTTGCAGTGGGACTTGCACTGGTCTGGTCTTAGTCTTGACTCGGTCTCGCCCTGTCTTGGTCTTGATCTTGATCTTGACTTGACTTGACTTGATATCAACCCCTCAAAGTCTTGTTCTTGTCTCACTCTTGATAATCTGTGGTCTTGGTCATGACTTGGTCTTGGTTTAGATGCTCTTGACTACAAAACTAGTAAACAGTACTTATTTGTGTGCGATATGATGCATTTAACTACAAATTGAGAGCTATTTTAATTCAAAATAGATTGATTCCTTCAAAATTACAAACAAAATGCAACACAGAGGCATTTTATTAGGATGAAATGTTCTTGTTTTGCCTTTTTCAAAATGTTACAGATCTAAGATATGTCTCAAATAATCAATTATTGGGCGCAACACACACCAATCAATGAAACAAGCATGTGCTAAGAGGCAGTTATTCAATGAAACTATTGTTGGACAACAGACAAAGCAATTAAAACTGCATTCAAGCCATTCAAGTTTATTGAGCTGTGATGACGTTAGCATTAACTTTCAACGAGTACAGTACTCTAAATGGCACAGCTGGCATTCAATGGTAATAACCACCCTTCATTGAGTTCATCGAAGTCAGACCCTGACTCATTCACGGAAGTCATGGCCTGACTCATTGTTAATCAAACACTCGACAGGAAAGTCTAAATGTATTTTCCTCCACAATGCAGTGCTTTACATATAGATATTCTCGCCTACATTCGCTCCTCCTGCCCTTTATGGTGCCACTCCTGCTTCCCCTCTTGTCAGAGAACTTTTGCACTCAGCCTGTAAGCTCCCTCTAAGCCGGTATAAATAGTTATTTTAAGAGCCCTTCACAGCAACTGCCAGAAGAGGAAGCCTGAACTTTTTCTCTGTTCTGTTGCATTACATAGTAGCTTGTAGATGTGTACACTTCAGGCTAAACTGGTCCACCATTTCACACATACTCACTACTCCTCTGTTCAAAGCTTTAAATAGTATAATTATTATTCAGCATTCATACACATTTTGACCGATGGATTTCCATGAACAAACAGTCTGTGATTTTGCATGAAAAGTAGGTAAAGTAAGTGATAAATAATTCATAGCACATCAAGTTAAAATTTCATGAACTACTGCTGACCAAAACAACGATTCAAAGCAACTTGCAACTAAACACTGAACTAGAAAATATGTATTCAAGGTTCAATTGAAGAGTTTTATCTGATAACAGAGGAACATGGTTCACTGCAAAGAAAATTAATCACCCAGCACTAGTATACAGTATACCTTAGATGACACTAATGGATGACAGGCAATATAGTTTCATTAAAAGAAATAAAATCTGTTTGCAAAACAGCAGCTGCAGCCCGGTCAATGAACAAGCGTGCGTCACAACGCTTCAGGCCAGCGGTGGTGCCACGGCTATCGAAGCCCACCGCAGACAGTCCATTTAATATGTCAATGTCCACTGGATGTGTGAGCAAAGTGGCTCAATCAATTCTCACATGTGGTTTCACTATTTTTGGACCAGTCCGGCTTGTGGTTTTAAGCTGTTACTGTCTGAGATGCTTCTTTTTCAAGATAATTTTTTCATGTTCCTATCAAAGGCATTTTACAACACTGTACAGATAGAGGTAGTCTTACATGAAACAAAAATATCTTCTTGCTCCACTAATATTGTCTCACTGGGTTGTTGATAAGCTATTGTATTGGGATCTCCTTCAATAGTGTAAAATCCAGGGGGTAAAAAAGATGGATTTGATAATAACTGAAGCCCCAAAGCAAGAAAGAGTGACTCATAGTGCAAAATGTGTCTGAAGGACGGGTTAGTTTAACAGCTTGCTGTGCAATTGCTTGCGATTCACTCATTGCATTATATTCATTAGGCAGCACTACTTTTGTCCAAAGCGCAATCAAACCACCCTTTTAAACAAATGACTAAAAGCATGCTCAGGGCTACAGTGCAAGTGGGTTTTGTCAGTGTTTGTTTGTTTTGAAGTGAGACATAAGTAAGTACTAACAAGGCTTGTTAGTCTGAAAAGGAGTTGTTTTTTGTCTGTGGAGAAAGATGGGCAGTGACTCTGCTGTCCTGACTTCAGTGGGGAACTCATTCCACCACGGTGGAGCCTGGACTGAGATGAGAAACCACATGGTCCTCTGGCTAAACGTCCAGACACAGAGAAGAGCAATGGTTGGGTATGATTTGACTATAGCTTAAAGGTAGGAAGGAGCAGTTCACTGCCCTGTAGGTCAGCACCAGAGTTTTGAACTGAATGCGAACTGCAACCAGTGTAGTGAACGGAGAAGGGCTGTAAGAAAACTTGTGAATGTTGAATATCAGGTGGACAGCTGCATTCTGGATTAGCTGCATTAGCTGTAGCTGTAGACACAGAGTTAGACTCACTACTTCTGAAACTCTTTCAGTTCACATCAGATGCACAGTATTAACATGATAAATCCATAGACTGTAAGAAGTGGACGTAGTCACTGTGACATCACCCATTGGTTTGTGGAATACCATTCTGAAGCCTTGAATCCGGCATTTGGCCGTAGCCATCTTGGTTTTTGGCTTTCGCCATCTTGGTTTTTTTCAACCAGAGGTGACACGAGAGGGTGGAGCTAAGTACAACTGAACGTTGAATAAGACATTTTTAGGTGACCAAAATGTTACTTTCATGAACTGAAAACACACAGTGAAAGGGTTAAAGTTCTAAAACAAAAACACGGACAACTCCCAGACCCGACAACGCTGTGGTAGCGACCTGTCAATCACAAGGTAGCCACGTCCTAAAGCATCCCCTGCTTTATGTGCTATTTGACTCGAAATGGGACCACAATTCAATAAATGAACATCATGCTGTATTGACTTGAAACCAGCGATTGAGACCATAAACTCATGTTTACAATGTTTACTGAGGTAATAAATCAAGTGAGAAGTAGAGTCACTTTCTCATAGACTTCTATACAATCAGACTTCTTTTTTCAACCAGAGGAGTCGCCCCCTGCTGGCTGTTAGAAAGAATGCAAGTTTAAGGCACTTCTGCATTGGCTTCACTTTTCAGACTCAGAGGTTGGAACCTGGATAAATCCATGGCTGCCTCTCCTCTGGTCTAAATGGAGGCTATATTTTCTTTACAAGACTATGGTAGCCTATATAATGTCCATCTGTAAAAAATGAATAACCATGAAGCCCTGTACTGTATTCATGTGGCATATAACAATAATCACAATGTGATGCAAGGCTGCTTAAACCAATATTGCTCTGGCATTAGCAACTTACATTTTCATAATCACCTTAACCAGGGAAGAAATATCAGCACACTCTAAGTCACTCCTGTCCATGCTGATTACCTCGCAGAGGGGGGAGGGGTCACTGGGCTCTCGCCCTACAGCTACCCACCCAACAAGAGGCAGAGATTATTAGATAGAAGACAGATGAGATGGCAGACAATTCAATAAGGATTTTAGGGGCTCGGGGAGATGACAATATTCAAACTGGCAGGGGGGGGGGCAGAAGTGGTATGGGAGCCACAGAGGATTATACAATCTTCTCTTTTATAACATGCCACATTTACATATTTCTTTGTTTGAAGATGTGACTCACCTTTATGGATTATTAGGTCTAACTCTTCAACATAAAAAGCAACAGATGAGATCTCTTTACAAACTTGCTTGTAGGTGCTGTGAACATCTAATCATACTAATCATGTATCACTGTGTAAAAATGTTGATAGCTATTCATCTAAATTGCCGTATTTCATAACATCTGCGGTAACCTGGTGAGTCATGATATTTCCCAGTGATCAAAAGTTTTTTTAAAATGGGTTATCTTTAGAAAAGCCTCTTAGCACTGTAATTGCCTCCGTTATGAGCTGACCAGTTACATAAAATGTCACAGGAAGGGTCAAATAAAAGACATGGGTTTAAGAGGAAACATAAATGAAGGAAAGGATTAGAAGATGACATAAAGGGGAAGGAAGTAGTGATAAATACAGATCCAGAGGGCAAAGTGGAGACAGTCGAAGGCGTGGTTTTGACTCCATACAGTCGGACCAGGCCCCATCAATGGGCATTATAAATATCAATCAAAGAGGACAAGAGGAGACGTGGGTTTAGCTGCAAGCTGACTGCGAGACCAGCTGAAGAGCAAATAACCGTAATGAAGTAAAAAGATGTCGAGATTATTTGAATTGGTGACATCATCTACGGAACTGGCCTCTCCATCTCCTCTGCAGGAGACGTGACACAACCGCTTAAGGAACTCTACAAAGTCTCCAGCAAAGAACAGTCGTGTTGGATAAGTCAAAATCACAGAAGACGACATTAGCTCAAATGCCGCTTTGTGGCGTGCAAACAATTACAACAAGTGTCCAATGTTTCATTGTGGTGTCGTGTGTATTTTGTTCGGACTGAAAGCCTTCAAATTCTTTGTGACAACAGCATGACAGTCAGGGAGGAGATATACTGACAGTTATCACAATACAATTCTCTACACCGTTTCTAGTGATTAATGCGTTATTCTGGGTGAATTCCAGGGGGTGTCAGGGTGCTAATTGTCACATATTCAGTCTAGAGAAACGGAGCTAAATGGCAAGTCACTGCCCGGTCTCTGACGGATGACTCATGATGCCCTTTTTCCTCCTTTCATCTTAGAGCATGATTCACCGCTCTGCCACTGAGAGCGAGCGGTTCAGCTTCCTACCACATCGCACCACGACACAGGTAGAAATCTATTGAAACAGGTTTTCAACACTTTTGATGCAAAATATTATTCCTAACCTTTACCTCTGCGCATATGTGTGGGCATGTTGATAGGTACAGCTGCAGGCTATGACTCATATATATGAAACCTCAAGTGGACAGTTTCACAGGGACTAGTATGTGGAGATTTCACAAAGGATTAGTAGCAAATATAATAGGATATATATTCTGATCAGGAAAAAGTACGCCACAAGAAGAACATGAACTTCACTTGGTCAAAACCGAGTATATGTCTGGACCGTGTTTGGTCAGTCTGTGAATTTGTGGTTAAATTGTTATAGAAATAGTCAGTGGTCATGTCTATAATGCTAAATCCAGCGGTACATGTCCACCAGAACTGGCAAGGACACTAGGGGACGTGCTGCTCCACTCAACTGGCCGTTCAATCGGTGACGTTGAATGCACCTGATTGGTCCCTGGTTTTCTGCTCGCCGTTTCAAACAGGAAACAACACAGCGACCTGCTCATAAAGTTTCTGATATTCCGTCTAAACGGTCCATCAAAATCTACTTCTGAAAACATTTTAAGCGAGAAATAAGATATGCCACTGCTGAATCTTGTTTCATTTTAGAACTAGATTGCTCTGTTTGACAGCTTGGTCCAATTTTCGAGAGCTGGACTTGTCGCGCTGGATGGGCTCATTTACAAAAGGATTGTACCCGCCTTTTCATTTTGAAAGAGCAACAGCCAATGAGGAAACTCCAACACTCGGCTGACTAATCATGTAACCTCATCACTCACTCAGTCAGTAAGGACGCACCGATACCGGATCGGATATCGGGCTGATAATGACTCAAATATCTGGATTGGGTATCGGTGACAATGGGGCTGATCTATTCAATTCAATTTTATGTTTATATACTATATACATTATATACTGGAATTTTAATTCCTGTTTAAGTTTTGACCGATTTGTTGCTGCATTAAAAAGCTTTACACTTGAATTGTAATTCCTGATAATTTTGAAGATTTTTCTACCAAGTTGCTGGTGCATGATTTATTATTCACAGTCACTCACTCAGTGACAGACCTTTGCATTTGTAGGGCTGGCCCTCTGCGGTCCAGCCAAAAAACTATATCAAAAAAATAACATGAATTAATAAAATAGCCAAAATAACAAAGTGATGTTTGTGAGTGCATGTTATTAAGGTGTGTAAATGACTACACTGGCTTCAGTCCTGGTTTCTAAAAACAGTGACCTAATTTATTCTCTCTACTCTTCTCATCTCATCCTGCAGCCAACAAGAGTGTCTGTAGCTTCAAATTGAGGACATGCTTTGAAATGATTAATAAAACAACTTTAGCTAACTAATATTATAAACTAGGGCTGTCAACGCTAATGCAATAATAATGCGTTAACACAAATTTGTTTTAACGCCACTAATTTCTTTAACTCATTAACGCAACTTGGGATTTTTGGGTTGTAGCGGGCTCAGTTTTAAAGCTAGAGTGAAGATACTGGCATCATATGAAACAAGAAAACCTAAGGAATATATTGGTGCCAACCAGGTCATACTAGCGTGTCGCGAAGGAGGCTAAATAATGATACAAACTTACATTAAATTTTGACGAGGAAAAACTGGCTTGGCCATTTTCAAAGGGGTCCCTTGACCGCTGGCCTCAAGATATGTCAATGAAAATGGGTTCTATGGGTACCCACGAGTCTCAACTTTACAAACATGCCCACTTTATGATAATCACATGCAGTTTGGGGCAAGTCATAGTCAAGTCAGCACACTGACAGCTTCGACATGTTATAATTTGAGCATATTCTTTATGCTAAATGCAGTACCTGTGAGGGTTTCTGGACAATATTTGTCATTGTTTTGTGTTAATTGATTTCAAATAATAAATATATACATACTGTACATTTGCATAAAGCAAGCATTTTCGCCCACTGCCATGTTGATAAGAATATTACATTTTATATTTTATATTATAGCATTAAATATTTGTCAAATCTCCCTTTAAGATACATTTCGAACAGATAAAAAATGTGTGATTAATTTGCGATTAATCCCGATTAAATATTTTAATCGATTGACAGCCTTATTATAAACATATTTTATTTGAAATTCTGTGAAGCACTTTTAACTTTCATTTTAAAAAGCAATACAAATAAAGGTTGTTATTATTAATAACATTATGAGTATTTCTTGTGTGGCAGCTGCCTTCTCTCTCCTTGACATCATGGCTGGCATTATGTTTACATTGGAAAAAATAGAGGCAACAATCGCTGTCTGAAAGTACCTTTAGGGTTTTAAACACGATTCCTCAGTTTAAAAGTCATTCAGATTTGAATGAAGTTTGGCAAAAATTCCTGTCTATAGTTCTCACACACTGCTAATGACTTAAACCTTGAGACAGAGACAACAAGTTCTTTCCCTAACAACGGTACATGGATGTATCAAACTCCTCTGTCCCATTATCCTTTAAGGCTCTGTTGTATTATGAAAGTGCAGCTGGTCGAGTTTTATGTTCATTGTGCTTTTTTATAGCAGGACTGTGATTCTTCTGTCCTGGCTAGAAAGCTGTTTGCTCTCCTGTGATGGAAAGTTTGCCCTGTGACTCAGCCAGTTATTCACTTGTAATAGCAATCATTACATTTACTCATCAAAAGCAACACTTGAATTAACACTATAACCTTGTATTTTTATGAACAAGGACAAAAAAGAAAACTTTGAGGGGAAAATATCATCAAAATAAAATCAGAAGGCATTGCGTGCAGACGTAGCGGCTTGGTGCTCTCAGTCATACAGCAGTATTTTTGATTGCTGCCGGTCAGTGAACGTTACCGAACATAAATTTGTTGTATGCTTACAATGACAACTAAGTGTCTTACTCTTATTTACTGTGCTTCACTTGCCTTTTTAAATGCACATTATAATCCATCACATTCAGTGGGAATGCAGTCATATTCATTAAATGTCCTTCAGCTTTTAGTTAGAATGAATAGACCGTTTTTCTTGCAGAAAGACAGAAAATAAAAACAGAAAATATCTCAATCTCTTATCTGTTTTATAAGTTCAACTTAAATATGAAGCACTTAAACATTTTGCACAACGTATATGAAGAGGAATATAGGAATAAATGGGACTTATTAGCGTAAAGTTAATGGAATCATTCATTTTAGTATCGTCTTTTGTGTTTTGCTGTGAATTCATCTTTTCAAATGTACTACGGTGTGTATGAAGGTTTCTTCACTCGATTTCTGCCAGCATGTCAGAGCTTTCTCACACTCTGGGTAAAAGAGTGTCTGGACGGCTTTTTCTATGAAAAGAAACTGGCTATGACTCTAATTCAAAATAATCTTCCTTTGTTTAACATATCACATCTTTGAATCCTGCTAATACTATTCTCCATTAGTGGTTCGCTTTGTGTGTAATCTCTTGTCTGCTTTTATGAGATGTGTAATGAGCAAAACATTCAAACATATTGAGGTGAACAATGTCACATTATCTCACAGGTGAATATTAATAAATAACATGCAGACAGATGAAGGTGATGTATTATAAGTCTTAGTTCTTGTAAACAGACAAAGCCTTTGCTACAGGGATACTGTATAGGCTTGACACTATTGCACTATTGTGTCCTGAAACTTCCACTGTTGGACTCGTTGAACACCCAGCTAACTGGCCTTGATATTATAAACTACGTCCGCTTAAGTTGAGCATGTGATGGTTTGGCAAAGAAGCAAGTTGGAGCGCTATAGTTAGAACAAGGGAAGGTACAATGCAAACGCTTTTATCTGTTTACACAGACTTTGCAAACTTGAACACTGACAACCCCTACCATGACACAGTAGTACTCCCTTAACCACACACCAATAGCTTCCTATTTTGCCCTGCGGGCAGAAAGAGTGAGCTGAGCATGTGTGCTCCGGATAGTTAAACAACTGCAGTGGCCACCTTCAGATTGAACAACCTGTTTCTGAGAATGCTCAGGCAGGACATTTGAGAATATTGCACCATTTGGGACAATCAAAGGTGTTGTTTTTATCAACTGTGTCACTTCTGTGTACGGCCAGAAGCCCCAAAGGTTTTCCGAAGGGAGAAAGAGCCAAGCAATCAGCATCTAGAGGCTATTGTTTGCCATTAAAGAGTAATGGTGGAGAGCAGAGATTGAGGGGTCTCTGCTGGGAAAAAGCAAAGAGCCAAGATGTTTCTTAACGCCACAGGCTGTTATTTTACAGAAGAGGAGATGGAGTGAGACAGCTGATTGACCGAAAGAAGCAGTTGGTTGAGTGGCACCGAAAGACACAGGGCGGCTGTGGCTCAGAGGTAGAGCGGGTCGTCCATTAATCAGAAGATCGGTGGCTCCTCTGATCACATGTTGAGGGGTCCTAAAGCAAGGCACTTAACCCCACATTGCTCCCGAAAGCTGTGCCATCGGTGTGTGAATGAGCATATAGATTAGATCCTGATGTGTAGGTTGGCCGTATGAGATCAGTGCAGAGCAGCGGCCATGCGGTGCGCTGGGCACACTCAAATGCACGAACATGCACTAAAAAGGCACGTGAAACCGGCCTGGTGATGTCAACAAAGCAATGAGAAGCTCGGATTACAACACACACAGAGGGAGAGTGACTTCATTCTCTGCTCAGGTAGACATTACGCCTCTATATCTTTACATAGCAAATAGTGTTTGATGCTATATTAATGCTCTGGATATCAAATAGATCACCTTTAAGGAAGGGGTAAGTAGAGGGGGCTTAGAGTTAATGAAATTTGGCCCAGTTGGAGGAAATGTAAGGATCTTTAAACCATGGCTTTCTCAGTTTGAATCAAACTACACTGGGCCGTGTCCTCCCATAACCAGTCAGGTGGGATTGTGCTGTGGTTATGTTCTTCACCAGCCCAATGAGTACTTATGTACCATTACATCGCGAGGTGTCACAGGTGAGGCCTTAGCTGTCAGGGAAAAGCGACATAACAGAAACAACCTTTCCTCTGACCTCCGGGACCCTTGAGTGGTGTCAGATATGGAAGCACCAGAGAGGCTGTTACAGAGTCGGGGAGCTCCGAGACAGGTTCTCGCTGCTGCAGCACATCCACATCTGCAAAAACCCAGCGAGAAAGTGAACCACGACATGGCTCCTGGCATTACAAACACAGTTGCAGATGTTGTTTTATAATGATACAATTTAGATTCAACTCATCTACCTTCATGCCCAGGCCGACTGGGATGCCATTACAATATCTTATTAAAATATTCCACCAGCTCTCTCTGCTGATGCCAGTTTCTAGCGACCATGTGAAAACTGGATTACATGTCTCAAGAATTTAGGTGGTTGGAAACATGTCAAAGGAGATGGATTCAGCTGCCTAATAACCACTGGGAAGTCAGCTCTCACAGCCTGTGGTGGTGTTATTGGGGGTGGCTCGCAAGGCAGAAGGGGTCGCCAGCTGAGACAGGAGAGAGAGCTTCAAGCCAGCCGATCCTCTCTCTCAGGTTTGTCAGACGGGGAGAAAAAGAATCAGAGGCAGGACAGAGGAGCTGGCCTTGTCCTGTCAACACCTTGCTTCACTGTCTTCCAGATTGAACTGATTAAATGTGTCTTCCTGACCGCTGCAGCTGAGAGGTGGTTCAGCAGCCAGTATATGCTGGGTGGTCCAGGATGTGTAGTGAGAAGGGGTCTTTCTGGAGCACAGAGGACACTGCCTAGTGTCATCAGTGATATATGAAAAGAGCTCTTTAAGTGATATATCTGTTAAATAAGAGATAGATCTTTTGGATCCCTGATTACAGCTGTTGTTGTGTCAAGGTGCTGAAGATGACTGGATGCAGAATACAGCACTATGGTCATTACTGTGCAGATGGTTGGTGAGGCTTTGGGGAGCTCATCCCTTGTGATGGTATGACCGGTTGCCTGGGGTGCCAGATAGGTCAACGCCAAACAATATTTCATCAGGTTGTGAGTCAATATTTTTATTTAGTCAACCGCACACAGAACTCAAGCATATAGAGCATAATAAAAACACTCATGTCTTGAATCCTCAAGAACACATACCCAAAAGCAAAAGAGATGGAATCTGCCGACAAAACATAAAACACCACAACAGATGCATCCCAATTCAAATAAGGTGCATTAATAATTCAACTGCAGGCAAAAAACAACAGAAAAAGCCCAAATCCAGTCTGTATTTCCAACTTACTGCAGATAAATCCCCAAAATAAAATAAAATTCAGTTTCCCTTCACGATAAGTGGGGCGGTAGCAGCTAAGTCCATAGGGACCATAGGGACTTAGCTTGGGAACCGGAGGGTTGCCGGTTCAAGTACCCGCATGGACCAAGTACTGAGTGGCAGCTCACTGGTAGCTGGAGAGATGCCAGATTGCCTCTTGGGCACTGCTGAGGTGCTCTTGATGCCCTGCTTGGGGCACCTGTCAGGGGCAGCCAACTCGCTCTGACATCTCTCCATTAATGCATGTATGTTCTATGTAAAATAAAAGAATGTAAAAATGTAATTTCTTCTAAATTGAAGTCAGTTCACTTGTGAAACAATTAGTTCCACTATCTCACGAAAAGTAATAAAGAAAAAAGGAAACCATAATTGCTCAAGTTTTCTTTTTTTTCAGTCAAGTCCAGTGTCCGTTCCAGCAAGTCAGTCAGGTTAGTTACAGCTGCTGTAGCCTGAAACTCCAAAGAACATATGATCCCAGTCCAAAGAATCCCAGAAATGAATTGTTTAGAGGTTTTAGCACGAGGGCAACAAAGACAAACAAAGACAGATGGCAACATCCAACTCTCGGTTCCGACAGGACGGTCTCACCACTTCCTTGTAGCACTGTGCCAACTTGGACTTCAGCGTCATCTCAGTTTAAAACGGAGGTGAATGAATGGATTGGATTATGAGCGGTGGGATGTGTGTGTGTGTGTGTATATTGATATCCACCCGTGGTAATGATAGCAGATCCCTACAACCTGTCTGCCTGTGTAAAATAGTTTGTGCTGACCTAAGACATTCACATTCATATTTCCCTGGAGCAAGGTGTGGAGTATGTGTGCATGATGTGTGTGAGGGTGTGTGTAGATTTGTGTGTGTTTTATCTAGAGGAATTCATGCTTACCTCTCTCTGTTGAATTTGAGTGAATGAAGGACGGCCGGTCGCCTCTGACGGAGATTCCACAAGTGAAGCGTGTCATCTGCACAGGCTGTCACCAGCGCTCCCTAAAGGTAACAAAAAATAAATAAATATCAGTACTGAATCATTAAAGAGACACAGAGGACACCTTGCCTTTTTGAATTAACCCACGAAATCACAATATGGCCTAGTGCAATTCTCAAATCGCAGGAGGCGCAATATTTGTTAAAGGTGAAAAGTGTGTCAAAGTACCATTTTAAATTCAATATTGCCATGCCAGTCAAAATAATCACAATTAGATATTTTGCAAAATCCTTAAGCCATAACTGTGAGCAGAAGATTCTAGCTGTAAGGCACCAAAACACACAGAAGAGCTACTACTTGTGTAAACAGAGGTGCATTTGGTCACAATAACATGAAGTAAGTCCAGTGTCTCTCAGTACACATGTAAGAGCTAAAACAGCTTTCCCTCAACTTACCCCAACCATATTTCAGAAATTGATTTTTTATCATTTCCCAGGCAACAGCAAAGAAACAGAAAAAGAATAAATAAGTTTACAGCGGAGGGAAATTGAGACTTGCTTCCCTGTTTCCTCTAAACATCTAGTGAGTGTGCTGCATTCTGGTCTGTTGAGATAACTGAAGAGGTGTATTTGCTACTTCAGCTTCTTGAGTGTCAGAAGGAGGAGATGCATACTTGTTCTGAAAGGTTTTCAGCTATTAAACTCAACTGTAACTGTAATGGAAACAATATTAGTGACTGCAGTTGGACACATTGAGGGGTTTTACTGTATGTTTAAATGGTCTACAGAATATGTAAATCATGACAAGGAGAGAGTGCACATGGCAATAAATGTGAATACTGGAGAAAAATAAATATATAATTCAGTGTCCAATGTATTTATAATTCAGAAAAAATTACAAATGCAGATGTGCATGCATGTCTTTGATGAAAGCCTGATTCAACGGCGGAATATCCTGCATGAAAAGTTGCTATCATACCACTGGCAACAACTGCCTACACTACAAACCAACCCAAAAAAGGAAGACGGGCTTCTCAAAAACAGTCTCACAATACCTGCAAAGAATTTCAGAGATGGAGAGAAAATGTTGCTAATAGTTTAGCTTCTGTTAACAGCAGCCAAAGGCTTCTCTGAAACGCTTGGCCAATATTGTAGCTCGCTAGAACCTCAAATCACAGCATGTCATCTCAAAGGGCTTTACCGGCTCATAAGCAAACAAAGAAAACAAGACAGCAATTTGCAATTACTATTGGGATGATGTTTGAAATGAATGGCTAGTACTTGTGCAGGTTACTGTATGAAGCGTGTGCATCTGCTTAGGACAGAGAGAGGAAGAGGGGAGAGCTGCAGGATGAGGGCTGAAGTTTTTTGTGCCTTTTCCAGAAAACTGCCTACCCTTGGGTACCACTTGAGTTATAATACACTTAAAGGTTATTATAGACTTTTTGCCCAATGATGCCAAACATATTCTACCTACGCCAGCTTTAATTGTAATCAGACACTATGTTAGACAACAGTTCCACTTGTAAATACAGTGTGTTGAATTGAATCATTCTGTGTACTCAGCCTGTCTTAGTTCGGTGCAAAACCACACAGACTTCATATAAAACTGGATGAAAACTGTGAGAGGAAAATTATTTTCTGGTTTCCGAGTTCTGAGGATTGTAATTACAGTGAAATTCCCAGTGCGGCTTTGCTACCAGGGCGTCACTGTAAAGACTGGAGCCCAGGGAGAATTAGCTTTAGATTACAAACTTAATCGTGGGATTAAAGACTGTACAGCCCAACGGAGGATGAAAACACTCTTCCACTCACTGAATCGCTCACTCTGTAGCAAAAAATATTTGTTGCATAATTTTTCAGTCATTTTAAGGTCAATAAAAAAAGAGTAAATATGAGACTGAATGAACACTGTGCTGCATAATAAGTTCTGTGGCCTGTCTGTATGTGTGTGTCGAAGCATTTTCAGAAACCCCCTTCTGTTTTTCATGTAGAAAACACACACACAGTCTTATGTCAGTATGCTGTTCAAAAACTAGCCATAAATCTGATTATGTTTTAGCGAAAAATTATTAATTACAGTCAGACAGAAGCATTGTCTGGTAAAAACACCTCATCTGTGACGAGACTAATTCCTCCCTTTACCCGACTCCCAACCAAGTTCTAAATATGAATGAATTAATTCATTTTTCAGCACCACCTGTGACTCTTACATCTCACTTTAAACATGACAGCTACTTCACAACCGCAGCCTATTTACAAAGTGAGCAATGGAGCCAGACAAACATAATTGATCTCCCTAAATTAATTCAACAGGAAAGAAAGATTTAATGAACAACATAATTATTTGAGCATTTCCAACCTACTGCCTCCTCTTTCGTTTGATGCCACTTTCTCCATACATAACAAAAAGGATATGCTTCTCTTTAGCCATGTCAAATATGAATGATGGGTCACCTGATTTGACTATTATCAGGCCATTAAATAGGCGTTATTGGTCACATAAGCACCCTAGATGTGGATTATTAGGGGCCTACTACGTTATAAAAGTGAAAGCAAAACTTAAAAGCAACACGTTGTAAAACCGAATGAAACATTACGTTTTGAACACACAAAAAATGGCTTCTTTAGGTTTAGGCAACAAATCTACAACTTTTTTAGGTTTAGACAACAAAAAAAAGTTAAAGTTAGGGAAAAACATCATGTTTTGGGTTAAAATAACTATGTCTAAAAAGTGAAAGTGAAACTTAAGGCTTATGAACCTCAAGACAATTCCATGTTATTGGTTTCATATGCGAACCCCGGTCTCCTGGGTGATAATCCTGTGCTTTGTGAACCATTCATCGCCGCCAACCTACACGTGTTATGGAGTTTCAACTCGTCTATAATACAGTGCCTGACTTCCACTTCTGCTCCTGTCATAATTACTACAGTCGCTAGAGGTCGCTGTTGTGTTCTTTTAAACCTTATTTCAGTGATTTACCATGTGAATAGATGATAAAGCCTACTAGTGGGTGTAGTAGGCCCCTATTGACTCACATCTATGGGGTTTATAGCGACTGATAACGCCTATTTAATGGCCTGATAACAGTCTAATCGACTGGATGGGGAGTGTGCTGATGATTACCCGGCACTTAATAGGGAAATACGAAATTAAAACGTCTGATACAGGCTTTGATTTATTTTTTCTCTTGTTTTTTCATTTTACCCCTTACCAAGATTTTAACAATCTCATTTAGTTTCACTCTGGTGTTGTAATATAATTTCACCCCGATTAGTTTAAAACTGTTTTATTTTGGTGGAATTTTTATGTTCTCATTAATTTCTTGAATTTCTGCTCCACTTTACCAAGATCCTTAAACAGCATCCTCAGGTAATTTGAACAATCAATATTTAATTTAATTGCACAGTTATCAGAGGTTCATTTTGAAGATTTGAAGATGCTGATGGAGTTTGTTTCTGTCACCTGAAGGAGCGATGGGAGGTGGAGCAGCAGCTAATGAAACAATCATACCAGACGGGGAGAAAATAAAACAGGAGAGGCAGACGGTGAGACTCGGGTCCACTACTCCATTATGGCCTAATTATTTTGGTGTCTCAGTGGCAACACCGGCGAGGCAACCAGGCGCAGGTTACAGTACACACCATGAGTAAAACGACAATCAGCAGGGCCAAGAGAAAACAAACTGCACAACAAAAACATCTAGCTTTCGGTGCGTTTATGTGTATTTATGTTAAAATAAAAAAATACATAAATAAATAACGGAGGATTAATAGTCTAGTAAACTAACATGTCACTTCAAAAACATACCTGGACATTTTCATTTCAAGAGAAAAAGTCAAGATAACTACACGTTGTGTTGGTTCATTAGCTTCACTGAGCTAATTTAGTTCTCCGATCTCAGGTCACTTTGGGTCAGGTCAAAGGTTAATGAGGTGTGTGTCTGGCTGCCTGATGTGTTGATATCTGTTCCGTCCTCCGGCTACCCTTCTTTGTCCTTTAGAAGAAATTTAACACTGAATAGGAGACTTGACAACTTAAAAAAAATGGATCTTAAAACATTTTTTTTCTTAAAACGAATGAATCATTCAGCTACAGAGGTGAGAATATTTGCACAGTCTCTGTTTCGAGAATTTTGGAGGAAAATGGGCTTTATTAACAATATTCAATGACAAAGTTTCCCCTGCACCTTAAACCACTAAATCAACATTATGTTGATAGCTACCTCTCCTTGGGGAAAAGCAGTAATATCTCCCACCTGATAGATGTATATACTGTATAGAATCATAAAGCCAAACTAGAATCAATCATCTCATCTTTTCTGGAGACTTTTACTTTAAGGAAATGGATTTAACACTGAATACAAGACGGCCTTGTTTAGAAACAAACATCTTTACAGTGCCCTTGCCTTAAGGACCCCTCCTTCAATCAAACATGGTAAAACAATCCTTCTCACCTTTTCCTTCACTAAGCAGTCTCCCTCATCCAACCTCATCTGACACCAACCCTCAGCAGCCCCCTCACAGCCTCTTTAGATGTATTATTCATCAAGCAAAAATAATGAATTCAGAATAGGCAAACAAACACATTAATTAGCCTCTTCATACCCTCCACCGACACAGTGACAGAAAAAAACAAAATCTCCTCATGAAATAGCAAGAGGGATAGGCTTACGAGGCCGACATGGTTACGAGATTATGAATGAATAATAAACGATTGACGACTAGATGTGTTGAATTGTGTGACATACACATCTCATTGTGTGAGATACATATCCTTAATGCATGCACAGGATCATCATCCACAGCCACCTGCAGGAAGTGACCTCTTCTGTGGGTTCATACATCTAATAGGAATATGTCATTACACCTCAGTGAATGTCAAGAGGCCGGTCTGAATATACGAGTCAACCATTAGCAGGGCAGCCGACAGCCCACACACTGAATCCATGAGAGGGCATCGACATGCAGCACTGCTGTTAGTCACTCTGGCAGATGATGAGAAGACCTGCAGAAGTCACTGCAATTTGCGGTTCATAATATAAGATAGACCAGTGGGGACATGTAGCACACAAACGCGCTCAAACACACACTTATATGCAGAACCCCAAGCCATAAAGTTTAAAGAAATAAACATGAAAGTGCAAATATGAAATTATGCACAAACACAACTGTGTCTGTGGCACACACACATAACACACACATACATTTATAAACCCACTAATTAAACATGACACACTTAAACCCACATACTGTTGTAACACAACCCTGTCTCCTACAAAATTACGTTCCCATGCAACAAAACTGCTCTCTCAGTTTCGTTTCGTTATGTTTAGGCAACAAAACTACTTGATTAGGTTTAGTAAAAACATCATAGTTTGGCTTAAAATAAGTATTTTTGTTATGTTATTTAAGGGCGCTTTCAGAAGCCAACGTTTAGTCCATTTTAGTCGAACTCCCGTGTGATTCAACTCATTTGGGAAGTTGTGAACACAGTAATTGCACTCTGGTGCGGACAAAAACAACTGGTCCGAGGCCGCCTGCAAGAGAAGCAAAAAGGCTGTCTGTGCTGGCATTTGTTGAGACGGACACAGATAAATGATAGGGAGATAAATGAGTGGGAGAGCTGACTTTTGCTCGACATCTGGGCCGAAGAGAACATAAAAAATATGCGAAATAAATTACACAAAAATAGTGACGTTTATAAAGTCATTAGAGATAAACTGAAGGAGAAGAGATTTGTGTGCACTGTAGATCTGTGCCGAGTCACAGTATTTCAAAGTCTGCGATTCCCTGCATAGAAGTGGCAGCTGTTGAGTCAAAAAAACATAAATTTGCTCCTCTGCAAATCATTTTTTTGTGCACTTAGAAAAACTGAATCAGACTAAATCGAAAACTAACGTAAAAGTATCAATTTCACTCTGATTCGGACTAGCCAAACGGACTATGGCTTGAGGAAGTCACAGAAATTACGGACATAAATTAAAATAAGTCAACGTTGACTTTTGGTTTCACATGGGACACGAACAGCGGTCTGCTGGGTGAAAGTCCTTTACCGACCTCCTCCCAATGCTGACTTCCAAAGATCATGAATTAGAACAAAAACAAACGTAATCTGGGAGAAAATACGTGATTGACAATGAAGTTTCGTTGTAAGGGAACGTAATTTTTAGGAGATCAGGCTGTGTAGCATGCGTGCTCACACAATACCTGTCACACAAGCACCCGCACACCCCTGTTCAGGCCCATCCACCTCCATTTGCCTCAGACACATCACAAGTAGGCCAATGAGTGATGGAGAAGTGGGCTGAGGGAGCCAGTGGGCTTGAAAAGAAATAGAGTGGGCAAAGAAAAAAAAACAAAAAACAGAAAGAGGCAGCAAGAGTGCGTAGATTACAGCAGAATAAAGGAGAAACACAAAGAGAGAGACAGCTTTGTGTTCCAGACCCGTGTGACTCGGGCCCGTTTTTTCTTCTCTAATACACCTACAGTGTTTTGTTAGTAAACAAAATATTGCAGCGGTGAGAAAGCCGCTGTTTAAGTCCTAAAATCAACTACCTGACGCAGAGCACTGCCGTGTGTCAACCCACACAGCACAGTTACTGGTCTGTCAGGAGAAAAACGAACAGTGAGGGAAAATGGTTTTAAAGGCAGAGAGGAAAACATCCAATGTCTTCGAGTAAGTCATGATTATACGATCCTTTAATCTAAATAGGTCATTATATAATGTTTTGACTCCTGCACATATACAGAAATGTGTTTGTGTACATCAACGCCTCCACATGGAACAATTGAGAGTTAATAAGTGATTTAGAAAATATTTAAGTTTGTCAAACTATTAAGTTTGACTCCAGACTTCTCATCAATTGAAAATAAATCCATAAGTCAATCCATTGAAATGAAAACAAACCCTACAGACAAGAACAACAATGTTTTTTTCTGATCTTCATCTCTCCTTTCTAGTTTCTTTTCACACACACAAAGCGTTTTCCAAAATGTGTTTTCACTGATCTTGATTCCTGTGGGTTCCACTGAATATCAAACATCACTCAGATTTTTGGATTTACTGACGATGCATTTAAATACGGTATCTGTTTTATGTTTAATTCACTAATTTCCATTGTTATAAATTCTAACAGAGACCAGAAATAATTGGAACAATCCCAATGTACAAATCTGCATTAGCAAAGACATTTATGTAAAACTGCACCCATCAGATCAGTCTAGTAAATCAGGAAGTGGGTTAGCAATAAAAAGGAAGGTCCCATCTGCCTTATAATAGATGCTGTATATTTTTGACAGTTGGTCAAATTAATTTCAGGTGTCAGAAATCAGTAGAAAAAGTCCCATTAAAATATCCCAATAAAATTAATTTATCATACTTTTCTCCGCTATCAAGGCAATGAATTCAACTCTACTGTCAACCAGAAACTATGAAGCAAAAAGGGTCATATTTATGCATTGGATGAAATCGTTTTTCCTTCCAATAAGCAGCTAAATTT
Source organism: Sebastiscus tertius (assembly GCA_916701665.1). Lineage (NCBI taxonomy): Eukaryota > Metazoa > Chordata > Actinopteri > Perciformes > Sebastidae > Sebastiscus > Sebastiscus tertius. The sequence continues at coordinate 108,046 of CAKAOH010001725.1, forward strand.
AAATTCCCTCAAGAAGAAGACATCAGGGTGCACAGTGAGAAGACATTTATTTGGTTGCTGATTGCGGCTATGATAGCGAGTGTGACAAGAGCAGCTCTAAAAACCACAGCTTTACGACAGCATTGTAATGGGAGTGTGGCTTACCTCATTGATGAGGAACTGCAGTTGAAGAACAGCGGCTCCACTCTCATGCTGACAGTAGCAGTCCACACCGGGTCGTCCCAGTCTGATGACATCACAGAGTCAAGGAAGTGTACAGAAATGTATTTGGCACAAAAACAGTGGAAGAAAAAATGGTACATATTTACGAGTTAGTTATTGTGTACTGCAAGTGTGAAAGACAACATCTAAGAACATTTTAAGTACTTTAAGTCAACTGCACTGTGATGGATATACTAATATGACATGACCATTAGACTTTTCCTACAATACTATGATCAGACAAAGGGTGAAGGGCATATAATTAATTTCTCACCTACTATAGTTATATTTATAGCGTTTCAATCTTTGCTGGTCCATTCTGTGTTATCTGATTATCAAAAAACATTCTTATTATGTTGTTTTGTACATCCTACGAGGATGTACATGCTTGTGCCACTGGCTCAGTATATGAAGGTAGGTGGTGCAAAGTCAAATCCGGTTATAAAGGATGACTGGATTTGGAAAAGGTACTTTGTGATGCTTGATGTTTGCTGACACACCCCCTGCTGTGACTCTCCTCCCACCTCGGTGAAGTCGAGTTCATAGCAAAACATCCATGCAAGCACAGTTGAAGAGCAAAGCCTGTGTGCAGTGCTCCTAGTTTTGTACTCCACTAGTGCAACATCACTGCTCTGCGTTGTCACAAAAAAGGGTCCAGAAATGATAACCTTATTTATGTCAATGACTAAATATTAGAAACACCCCTCAATACAAAACAACAGCACCACAAACAACGACATCCAAAGTGATCTTTAGTTGAGTCAACACCTCCCTAAACACAGACTGTATATAATAAGTCGATGGAGTCACCGGGACATCACCCATTATTTTGTGGACTGCCATTTTGAACCCTCAATTTCATCATTTTGGCCGTCGCCATGTTGTTTTTTTGCCACCAGAAGTGACACGAGAGGGTGGAGCAAAGTACAACCGAACACTGAATAAGACATTTTTAGGCTACTAAAAATGATATAATTCACTTTCATGAACTGAAAACACACTGTGAAAGGGTTAAAGCTATAAGACGAAAACGGGGACAACGCCGTGGTGGCGATCTGTCAATCACAAGGTAGCCACATCCTAAAACATCCCCTGCTTTATGGTCTGTTTGACTGTAAGTGGGATCATCATTTACTAAATGAACTTCATCCTGTATTGAAGAAGACCTGAAACTAGCGATTGAGACCATAAACTCATGTTTACAATGTTTACTGAGATAATAAATTAAGTGAGAAGTAGGCTCATTTTCTCATAGACTTCTAGGCAATCAGACTTCTTTTTGCAACCATTGGAGTCGCCCCCTGCTGGCTATTAGAAAGAATGCAAGTTTAAGGCACTTCTGCATTGGCTTCACTTTTCAGACCTGGAAGTTGCCGCCTATCCCTAAATCAAGTTCAACAAAAACTGACCATTGTAACGTTCATACAGGTAGGATTTATTGCAGGACTGTTGCATTAGTTTTAGCTAGGTAATAAACTGGGAGCTGAGTGTATAAACAAGCCAAATAATGTTACCAGCTATGCAAATCACGTAGTAACGGACCAGATACTATTCTTATACCAGGCCGAATCCTGTTCGTTGCCAAAAAACATATTGAAAAACCTAAATTGATCAAATGCAAAAATGATCACGGGCTCATTAAACTTAGCAGAAACATAAACAACACTAATTCAATATTCTTGACAGGGCAGATTTATAAATCTGAAAATGAAAATAGCTGGTCTCTCAAGAGCAGAGAGGCTCCAATAGGTTTGCTAGGGGCAAGCAAGTACAGTTCATCTACAGTATATGCTCTTGATGTACTTCACAAGTCAATAACAAATAGAGCACAAGACCAACAAATAATACACCGGTACAGTACATACAGTACAACATCAGACAAGACTGTCGGTGCAAGGTTTTTCCCCAGTACCACCTCCGGCTTGGTTGTGCTATCCAACGAATACACCCCAAGGCTACTTTTAACATTTTATAAAAAATATAGCCTGAAAGCCCTCAGAACGCATGTCAGTATGAAAAATAAAACTTTCTGCTTCTAATGAAAACATGGACCAACGGGGCTTAAGTTTGTCCAAACACAGTATGTACTAACAAAATGAATACTAATCATACTGCACATTTGAAAAATCTAATAGATGGTAATTTAAACATTGGTTGATTTTGTTATTTTATATGTTGCATTGCAGCGCAGTGATTTTTTCGTGCAGTTTTATCCACCTCCTTAGTAAGTAATTTCCCAAAGTGTACTAAACAACACATTCTAACATTTATTCCCATGCTTACGACTGCTGTATTTACTAAATGTGGCTGTTTGGTTAGAAAAACAGGTATGGCTACCAGAGGAAGTAAAATCCCCAGACACATCCTCCAAAGCAGGTGGAAAGCAGCAGGAGGGGGATACGACACAACATGAAAACAGAGCCAGTTGGAACTGGTACAGAAGCAGTTATTTAATCACCACATGTTGTTCAGATTTCACAGTGTTGCCAACATTGCTCAAGGTGCAGCACAGGACCACGTATGATCAGTCCTGCAATGGTCACAATGATCCCGATATGTCTCGCAATGCAAACATCCTTATTTAGACATTTTAGTCACGATGCTGTGGCTGTCAGTAAGAACTAAAAACAGGTAAATTCATGACACTCAATAAAATTGGTAATTGCCAACTTTATTCTTGCAAAACACATTATAGAGTTAGAAAATATACACATTGTATTCTTAAATCTTTTTTAAGAAAACACTTTATAATAAGCATCATTTATAAGTGGTAAACTTATTAAACTTAATTAATAGTTATTTTAATGTTAACAATCAATGAAATCATAATTAGGAATATTTACTTATTATTAGTAATGCTATAATCATGGTTATTTTATCATTAGATTGTCTAATATTAAATTATTAATTTATAAATTCTATATTGTATCATAGCTAATAAGAGACCATAACAATTACATTACATTGCACACATTATAATATTTAATATACTATATTAAGTATTTGTTAATGATTACCAAATGATTTGTAAACCTTTAAGAAAAAGTTTGTAAACATCTATAAGCATAACATAGATAGATGGAGCAGAAACCAATTATTAACCATTGACAAAGTATTAACTATCTTTCTAAATAATGTTTGTAGATGCTTTAGAAAGTATTTATTAATCATTTAACAAGGTATTATAATCATCGGTTGTAACTTCATAATACCCATCCAAATAATGTTTATAGATGGTTTACAAACTAATTAATAAACATTAAAATGTTACAAATATCTATCTATGTAATGTTTATAGATGTTTTACAAACAATAGCATTACTAATAATTAGTAAACATTATTAATTATCATTTCATTGTTTGTTAAGAGTAAAATAACTTAACTAAGTTTAATTTACCATTTATAAATTATGGTTATTATAAGTAATACTATTATTTTCTAGTTTTTCAAGCAATTTTGCTCGACATGGCTAATACCCTTTTTGTCTTCAACTATCAGGCGGACAGGCTTTTGCCTTCTTCTACCCATAGAACTTTTACTTCAATTTCTCATCATTTCATGTACGAGACAGTTTTTATGCTCCGTCTTATGATTGCGTGTGCACATGAAATGTACCAGTGTTCCAATACAAAACTTACGATGCGGCTACCTTGCCCCTACCGTTGTCCCTCCAGTGATTTCTGTCCACCTCGCTTGGCATCAATATACCCACACCTTGCAAACAGCTCAGGGCAAGGAGATTGTGTAACATTTATAAGCCACAATCAAATATTTCAGTTCAGTTGTCTGACACTGCAGAAAAGTGAGAACAAAATGTGCGTTGGGTTTTAATGAAACACAATATGAGTAATCATGGAGCGTGGGAGGGGGACAGAACGAAGGTTTAACTTGCTGCAGAGTAACTGGGCTGAGAGGAGGAAGAAAAATAGATTTAGTTGCTCTACTGTTGTTTGGGATTTTCACATATAAATATTGTCGAACAAAGAAAGATTAGTTAATTTAATCGTCAGATCTGCAAAACTGAGTTCCTCCACAAAGAATCATGCAAAAGCAGCACTTTAAATGTCGTGTTTGCCAGAGATGTGCTCATAAGTTACTTGGAAATAAGTTAAGAAGACCAAAATGACCGATTAGTCGACTAAGAGAGGGCAGCCCTAGTTTTCAGATCAATCTATGTTAGTGTGGACAGCATATGTAGTTGTAAATCCTCTGACAGAGATAACAAAGGCGATGATTTGTTTCAAATCTGTAAAGATCATAAGTTAAAAAAGACCTATTATGCTTATTTTCAGGTGCATACTTGTATTTTGGGTTTCTACTAACCAAACTCTTCAGACTCCTCTCCAACTCCGCACTAACTAGCGTTATTTGAGGGTAGTGTCTAGAAGAAGTCTCGAGAACTCGAGTTTTCACACATTTTTGCGGATCAAATTTTCATCATTTTGTGAGTTACCACCTAGAAACAACCTTGTTTTATGGCGTGCCAAACTAGCCGTTGTGTAAATGTGTTACTTGGTGACATCACCCTGTTACGGAAGAAAAGGCAGGACTTCAATCAAGGCATTTCAGGCAGTTCAGAAGCAGTGTTTCTGCGGGGGAGAGTAACTCTCTTTGGCGTGGACTGTTTTGCAGAACTTTTACATGAACAAAAAAACTATATAACACACTAACGGAAAGGGGAAAAGCACAAAAGCATAATAGGTCCCCTTTAAATGCATGCACTACTATTATTATTACTAATTAATGAATACATATACAGCTTGCACACAAACACCACTAGCTGTCTGTGTTCAGTAATGTTTTACATTTTGCAGATATGCTCGAGAACTCAATCAAAAATCCAACAGACTGATAGTATGCAGAGTGAGCACATCTCATTTCAGTTTCACAATGTGCTCTGAAACCAACGGGGCAGAAACACCCAGACAGTCCTGCTAGACTGACTTATCATATCTACAGCAGCAGCAGCAGCAGCAGCAGCAGCCATGGACTGACTGATATGGTGAATTGTTGAACCAGACTACAGATCTCAGGTGCACTGGGGAGGAAAGACTCAAGACAGCTCATGACCCTAGGCAAAAGTTCACTTTCAGTTTTGTTTCAAAATAATTCTCAACTTTTGTAAGAAAAAAAAAGAAAGAATAAAGTTTTTATGGATGCACTTTTTGTTTACACTGAAGACCTGTCCTGGGTGTACTGGGGGTGGCTCTGTATTACATCTCCAGTAATGTAGTAAGTACTGTATATAGTTAAATATTATATTTTTACAATGTACTGCAAAATAGAACAATCACAGTTATATGTATAGCTATATTGCATGCAATGTTTCAGTAAGTTATCAATAACTTACTCGAAACGCTGCAATATTTTCTAGTAAGCTCACCCGAACTTGCCCAACCTGGGAGTTCTGGGTCGACTCGTGCATCACTATTATTTAATGTGTGTGTGTGTGTGTGTGTGTGTGTGTGTGCTGTGTGCTGTGTGCTGTGTGTGTGTGAGTATATATTTGCTTGCCCCCCCATGTATGTGGTATAGAAAGAGAGGACACACACTCACACACAAATGTTCTGCAGATTTCTATTCCATATTATATGTTAGTTTGTGAATGCATTAATATTTTGTCTGGTCAACCCACTGATATGGAAAAGAGTGATACACTAAATATTGTTATTGACGATGCAGCCTATTTCTATTAATTTTGAGATTCATTAATATGTTTACTTTGGGTTGTTGGAAAACCACAATTTCCAGTAAAGACATTTCAAATGAGTGCATGCTAAGACACCTGCTAAGGTTTTGTGCGTGTTTGTACTATGTAGTGGTTTGAATGTTTACGCACACAAAGACACGTGCACAGAGCACCACTGTTGCTGGAAAAAGGACGTCAAATAGGATCCTTCCAATTGATTTCCGTCCAGTCTCTCCGTCTCGCTCTGTCTCTTTTTTCTCACACTCATCCAAATCGACTGAACTACATCAGCGAGGGGAGACAGAAAAAAAAGAAAAGGAAAAAAAAAATCAAACGCCAAATATTCAGGCTTACTTGGAGGAGAGAGGCCTTTTGTGCTCATGCGCCCACGTCGAGCCACCACACTGAGAGAAAAATCAGTTTTTGACCTGTGGCAATACACTGAGCACAAGCAACAGGCCCGTCCACTTAGTCAGCCAGTCTATATGTATTTCTCCTTTGAATACCCACACAGTGGGTGACTTCCAGTACAAAAGGCTTGAATAAAAACATGTCAGAGGTGGCTTATGAGTGTGTTATAAAGTGCCAGTATTGACACCCCCCCTAAAAAATCAGCCAGCACATATTCACATCTAACTTGGTGAATTAAGCGTTTACTTTGATGGAACGGTGTAAAGACTAACCGAGACTGGTATGGTGAGTTATATTTTGTTTCTGTTGAGTTTAATTGAAGTGTGTTTACAATGCACCGTCCCAGCTGAAACTACGGGTGGCATCACACCACGGACACACACCTGTGTTATTTAACTTTCTTTGCAAAAAGCTAGTATGACATGGTTGGTACCAATGGATTCCTTAGGTTTTCTAGTTTCATATGATGCCAGTATCTTCAGTCTAGCTTTAAAAGTGAGTCCGCAACATCCTTCAAAAGATCGATTGCATTAATGCGTTAAATAAATTAGTGGCGTTAAAACAAATTTGCGTTTACGTGTTATTGCGTTAACTTTGCCAGCTCTATTAATGACTATTCAAAAATTAGAAAATCATGACCCATCCCTAATCCAAATAATTTGAAAGATGCTAAATAATCATAAAAGAAATCTACTCATTGAAGACTGAACGCTTTATTGACCTGTAAAGTGGTACATACTGTCAAATCAGGTAGATTGGAGAAGAGAATTTGGTTGGCAAAAAAACCCATTTTGCCAGTATAGCAGGAATTTGGGTTCAGCATTAAGCCAAATTCTCTGTTAATTCAAAGAATCAAGGAAATTCACATTTTGTGAGACCTATTTTCTTTATTTCATCAGAGCTAAGGAGTCAAGACTCAGATGTTAATCTGCATTATTAATTTAGTTTGCTGTTTTACAGAGTCAAATCTGGACTCAGGTATTTTTCATTTAAAAAAAATATTATTCGCTATGATTTTGTATTTTGCTGATCATCTCTGTGAAAAATTTTAAGTTTAAATGTCACATAAAACTTCTCAGTCTTGTAGCAGTGGTCACAGTTTAAAAGTTGGTAACTCCCTCACTTGGTTGTATTGTTTGAGAACTTGTACCGAAGTAAAAACAATTCTCCCGGTGCGACAAGCCTAACGCTGTGTGTATAAAGTATACAACATTTTATTCATCTGATTCTGAAAAAATATATTGTATAATATGCTGTATTGTCTTGCTCTGGCCTGATTCTTATTCACATTTCCAGGGAAGGAAACACACTGGTTGCTTCTGGAAGGCTGAGATCAGCACTGTGGCCAGAGAACCTGGGGGGGAAATCAATTAAAATGCAATGAGTCCCTGAGTCCAGTCACTCAAGGAAGAGGCACCGGTGTGTGTGTGTGTGTGTGTGTATGTATGTATGTATGTGACTCAAGGGCTGACTTGAAAGGGAATAGTTGGCGACAGACTCAAATCATCTCTCTGTCAGTCTGGATCATTCTCTCCCTGACAGCAGAGTCTTTGTACACATCCCATTCAAATTCACATCACACTCAGGACCGTATCAAAACACATAAGACGCTGTCAAAAAGCACAAAGCTGATGTGAAGGTGAAGTCGCCTACATCCATACAGGAGACGAACAATGTACTGCTGCCAGCTGTCAGGAAACAATGCCCAAATGAGAAATTGTTCAACCTGCCTGTTGTAGTTGGTCATTCCTGCATTGAAAACCAATAAGTGACAGCCAATAAATGTCATGAACACACACAGTTACCAGCTGATTCAGTCAAACTACGGCCTTATTCCCTCAAATCATCTTAGAATCATCCATAAAGCTTCTCAAGCACTCATTCATAACAGTGTGAACAACACAAATCACACAGATTATGATCTTTTCAATTCTGATTTAGGCCACTTTCATATGAGGTCCTAAATCAGATACAGGTCTGCAGTGTGACCTCAGCGCAGTTTGAATAGTCATATCTGAATTCATACGACTTTTACGTCACTCTAGATCGATTTGATTCGAGTCTTGTGGAGAGGTGCTGACAGATATAGTTGATAGTAGCCCTTGGCATCCTGACATTTTAGATGACATCTGTTTCAGAGAAGCCATTTACATTCTCCAACGCCGCATCCACACACACCTTCGTACAGAAGAAGCAGCCATGGCTCCACAAAAAGCCATAATTAAAAAATATGGTTCTCTTTCTTCTTATCCTCGTTATCATCAACTCACAAATTCACTAGCTTCCAGTGTACATTGACTTATAAACGAAACACTAAACACAGACTTCAGAAGCCAAACAAAACAATCTGAATTGAGCACTAAAGCTTGCAGTGTGAATGTAGCCTTGTAGTGATGTGAAGCGAAACCAGTCATGTCCAGCATTGTGAAACAACGACATCAGCTTTCCTCATCTTTATCCTCTTTTCATCCTCCTTGTTTCCACATCACACAGCGAGAATCATCACTTCTAAATCTGATGTTATTTTCTGCTTCATAGGTTCATTAACAGGGAAATCAGTTACAGCATACATTAACATTTAACCAACAAACAGCTCTTGTTATTTGAGACAGTTGGCTCAATGCTCCGGTCTATGTACTGTAGCATATAATCACTTATCATTCATTGTGTGTGTGTGTGTTTCATTTTTGTTTAGTGTTACAGTTACAATGATCAGCTGTAATTAAATTAAAAAGCAGTGTTAAAGTGGGTTCAAGATGCACTTCACCAAAATCAGAGTCACATAAAGTGCTGCTTTGAAAAAGGCTCGTTTGTAAGTCACAAACCTCTCATAGGTTCACACTTGACAACACTTTATACCTGTAAGAGTGATCAAGGAAATGAGGGACTCATCTGCTTTATTAAGGTGTTAATACGATAAGGTTGTGAGGGTTTGTTTGCTCTTGCTGCTTTAAGATAATGACACCTGCGGAGTTAAAAGCGCTGAAAGGGCTTTAACAAGACCGATTCACGATCACCAGCTTACCCTGCTGTGGTTGAACGAGCACATGAATCTAGAGCTAGTTAACACAATGGGCTCCAATCAAGACAGAGCATTTATCTCAGCAGGGAAGACAAACACATACAGTAAGTCCGCTGCTAGAAACAATGGCACATGTTTCTGTTTGTCTAAAATTGTTTATTCCTTAATTACTTATATAAACATTTGAGCCAACATGGATTAATGAGGAAAGGCCAGTCAGCTACTTTTAAAAGGCTCTCACCTACATCAGTGGTTCCCAACTTGGGGTCCGGGCCCCCCTTAGGGGACGCCAAAGATCACTAAAAGATCATCTATAATCATAATAACACACTTACTGAATAATTTATACAAATGTCTGTATTGAAACAATTTAAAAAGATGTATTTTATCTATTGATTTATTTGCTACTTGATAGCAAAATCTAACAAAATATTCATTTTCAATTTGTTGGCGTTTAGCACTTTAAAAACATTTTCACATAGGGGTGGGAAAAAATTGATTCACCTATGTATCGAGATTTTTTTCGATTTTGAAATGCCAGAATCGATATACATATTTGCTTCATTTGAGTCTATGCGGAGGTAGAGGGAAGTTACCGCTTATATTGTTGTAGTCTGAGTAACATGACATCATATCCGTTCCGTATCCGTCAACTAAAACAAACCACAGAGTAGCAGGAGTCCAATTTCACACACAGGGGATGAGAGAGAGCTGACAGACAAGAGAATGCGAAGGATTTGGTGTCAAAGTGAAACACAAAAGCGAAGCGGTCACAGCCGGTGTGCCAGGTGGAAACCTGCGGCCCCACGGTGACAGCTGGACTGGAGAGGCGAGACACACCTCCATCCAACGTTAAAGATCAAAGTAAGTGCTCCACATATTGAGCGTCAACTGTTCTTGTAAAACATCCGGTGTAATCTGTATCCGTCCATCTTTTTTATATAATAAACTCATTCTGTTCTCACAAACTTTACTACACAAAACTGAAAACCTGCCCACAGCTCTGCTCAAGTCCCTGTCAAGTAAAAGCTAAATATATCTAATGACGTTGATAACGATGACTAAGTGAATAAAAAAACACAGCCCTTCAACACCTCCTTTTTGTAATATTCAATTACTGTGGTGGCGCTGTCTGAATCAGATTAAATGAGTCAACGACGTGTCGGTCACATTGGACACATTAAAGAGACGGTTATAGAACAGCAAGTAGAGACAGATGTTAAGTTTGGGACAGTGTTGATTCGGTATTAATCTTGAATCCACAACTGCCAAAGACACATGACCAACAATGCTCTGAAACACGTAGCTAGTATAATCTGCAGTGGCTGGTTTCCTTTCTATCCCTGACAGCTGAATCATAGACTGTGACAGGCTTCTCTGCAGTCACCTGGTGTTTCCATCATGTTCTGTCACCTTCACACCACTTATATATCTTATTTTAAAAACAAAGTGGATGGAGGAGGGACACTGGAACATGGTACAAATTCCACAACTACAATTAGCTATGTCCATATGCTCCTACCAGATGATACTAATGTATGTGATGAGTCAGAGGAGGGTATATAAATAAATCTTGTTTTTCTATATCCAAACACCTTATGGATATGTGGTGTGATATGATGACGAGCAAAGTGTTTTCAGCCTGCAACACCTTGATTAGTGTAATAACATATGGAGCATGTGATTAACATGTCCCATATGCACAGTGTGTGCGTATCTACGATTTCTGTGTGTGTGTGTGTGTCAGTTAGTAGCATGTAATGATGTGTTTTCTGTGAAGGGTAAACCGTAAATCTCCTCCAGTGACGTAGTCTCCATCTGGATCAACGAGCAACCGAAATGCAGTATATTGCAAACAATCTTTCAAGTTGAAATACAATTTTATCTGACTGACAAACAATTTTTGTGTTGAAAATCCCGTTCACCATCAAAGGTTTCCACATTTTCTACAAACTAAACATCAGAACTCCGCTTTGCAATCACAGAAGAAAAACACAACCTCTCAACCTATAAGTATGTCATCACCAGTTGTCATCAATTAAAAGAACAAAATCTGGCTGAAAAAAAAACAATAACCGTCAAAACAACATCTCACAAGTAAACCAGGGGATTGCGATGTGTTGGTAAGTGCAGCTGCTATACTGACTGAATAATTCAGTGACTGTGATTGTTGTAGCCAACTTCCATTATTTTGCTACACAGTGATGACTGCTTTTTCTTCCTTGTAATTTTACTAGAAGAAGGAATGATGTTCCTGTAATAAATAATCAAGTAAAAGCATCTTCCCACTCTATATTGTTGATTGTGGTGTGTGTGGTGGTGGTGGTTGGGTAACCTGACCTGCCAGATGGTTTGTTCCACAGAATCATCTAAGAAGCCATCATTGGAAACTGTTTGGAAAAGGGCAGGCACTTACAACAACTACTTGAACCATCTGTCAATCAAACTCTTACCGAAGTCAGTCAGGAGAAGAGCGAAAACATCTTTTCCAAGATGGAAGCGGGAAACCAAAACCCAGGTTTCATAACACTACAGAAACCCCCGGATTGCGTTACAGATGCTAACATGTTGATCTTCAAGCAGTGGTTTTAATATTCTCATTGGGTTGTCGTTCAGAGTGCTGACATTAAAATTGAATCGCGATTGCAGTTCCTCAAAATTACACCACGGTGGTTTTCTCTTCACCTGATCCCAATGTGAGACCTTCTCAATCTCACTGACCTGTTATCCACTCATCCTCTCTCTATCTCACCGATCCACACTCACACGAATCTCTCCTTCATCCTGTATGAATCACAATTACTCTTGTCCTGCTTCCATTATGGTTTCTATTTTCCTCTACCTCTCTTTTTGTGTGTGTGTGTGTGTGTGTATGTGTGTGTGAAGGGAGGTGTATAATAACTGTTTTGTGTGTGTTTAATAATGCTGGTGGAGCAGTGGGGACACAGCTGGGCAATTTAGATTTGAGTATAAACATCTCACAGCAGAGTGGATACAGAACAAGGTGTGTGTGTGTGTCTATGTGTGTGTGTGTGTTTGTGTGGCTGGCTGGCTGTTTGTGTTGGTACATGCTGTATACAGCTCTGTACATTTGCACTGTGTTTTCTTAGCTGCAGAGTTGGCGGACAGATCCACCACTGAATCATAAATCTTTGTGAAAGGGTCCTAATTTTTGATGTTGTTCCAATGTTTACCCACACACTCAGCATGCATGAAGTCATCCAACAAGCTCTAAATCCCTAATTTTAGACAAAACTAGCCAAGCGCTGTGTCTTTCACTTTTACCTTGCAACTGTCTAATTACCCAAACTCCATTTCTAGCTGACCGACTGTTATGTTTCCAGCTGACTTGTTTTAACTAGAATCCATGTAACAGAGTTAAGTATAGCCCCTTTCCCACTGGACAAGTAAAACACCAACACCCACTAACATCTGGCTTCTGTCTTAGTGTGAGAGGTTACAATCGGCATTCATTTCAGTGATGTGGAACATGACGCCCGGGTGGACACGATCATTTTTGCCCCTTTTCCAGTGCCATGCTATGTGACCGCATGTCAAAGTGAATGTATAAGACATAAAATCAACAGGGATTTGGACAATCATTTTAATTTACTAACGTACAAAACACACAATGAATATGCACTCTTCAAAGCCACCAGACAAAACCGCCATAAAAATCAACTTGAAACTGTCTTTGTTAGTCTTTCCACTGTTCCAACAATCACCAACTCTGGTTTAGAGCTTGAAGAAAGACTGAATACGTAACCACAATAACATTTTCACTGTCACTATCAGCATGACACACGAGAGAAAACAAAACAGAAAGGCTACTCGTCTACTGGCAATGGGAAAGGAGTCTATTGCCTATTTTTAGCGGGTTCCCGTGTTTAAAAAACCTTTACTATATGCACACTGATTTTGGAAGGAAAAAGGTATACGTTTGCTGGCTACATACAATAAATATAAAAAACATAAAGCTTACAGATCCAAGGCAAAAAAGGCAGCATCCTCACCAACTGAAAAGGGAATGAACCCCTGTCCTTGGGTAAACTCCACCAAATGTATTTAAGTGCAGGACAAAGCCACAACCCTAACCATATACTCTGCTATCATTTTTAATTGCCACAGAGTTGCTCCCACAGACTGCATGCGCCAGTTAATAGGGCTATTTGCATAACGTCAACACTGTACAAACATATGATGACTCATATATGTTTGGAAAGGCTATGCTCGGGGTCATCTGAGGGGGTGGATGTGTCAGGGTACGATTGTTTATGAGAAACTGTAGCTTGTCCAAAGATAATACCGGGTGTCAAGCAAATGCTAGCCACTGTCTGTCAGTTCTGGACTTAGTGGAGGTTTATAGTCTCACATACTGACATACGGGTAACCCCCCCAAGTGTTTCTTTTTGACCCATGGGAAAGAGTGGTTACTGTGGCATGGAAGCATCTTTTACTTTTTGTTTTGACTGCTATGGTGTCAAGCTGCACTTGCTGCTGAGAAAAAGACTTTTTCCCTCCAGTACATGCACTGTAAGATACTGTACTGCTCAGTCGAACAGGGAGAGGACAGCTGACAGCTTAAAGTTGTTTGTTTTTGCTGGTGGATCATTTAAATTGTTCTCAAAAAAAAGATTCACTGAATCAACTTGTGAATAATTAACAATCCAGACTGCTCATATAACCAGTTTGCATGTGATTTGTTGGGGAAATAAATAAATCTATCACACCAGAAAGCCTAGTGTAAAGCTCACCCTGCGAATATGTCTTTCAACACACACACAGATGCCTCTCCTCACTGCTCTCCTCTGATGTGATAAGAGCAGAGAGAGAAGGCATCTGTCTTGCTCAGACTCTCATAATTTAAATATTATGTGCATGTAATTGGCCGTTTGACTGTTTCACATCATTGTGATTAAAATGCTGAAGCACATCTGCTCTCCGTCTACTCCCCTCTTCCAGTCCAAGGACACAGCGGCCACAATCTGTATCAAATAAAGGTTCAGCTCATTTTCATGGGCCGTTTGGGGATTATATAAAATAAAAACAGAAAGAAATGGTCAATCAAATGTTATTGCCTTTTTTTCATTTATTAAATATTTCACTGTCACTCTACCATAACTTCCTTGTCTTGTCTAACATTTTTCGAAGTAGTTTCATTTTTTAATCATCCTTTTCATTAACTTTGAACTGTTCTTTTGAATTGTTTTCTGTCTCATGTGATAGTTATTTGATTTGCCTTAAAATCCCCATTGCCAACAATCATTAATATTTAATATTTTCCCTAAAATTCAACTCTTGGTGAACCACATTGCAAAGCCAATTAGCATTAATGTGCAAATGACACTCGGCTGCTGCGACACAGCTTTACAAATGTACAAAATACAGAAAATACTGAGACAATTAAATCTCTGTGTTCCCGCTAATTCTCTCTCTCTCTTTCCCTGTCTCATCTAAAAACACCACATTACTGGGGGACAATAATCCTGTAATGACCTCCTTTTCAAGTTGTCTAGCAAAAGTGATGTAGCTATAGTCTTATTTCTTAAAATCCAGTTTTATGAAATGTGATGTGACAAAGCAGAATTATTACTGTAATAGTATTGAGCATATCAACGTCTTTAACAAGCTATTATTGCTTCTGTTTATTCTGTTATTATGTAAATCACTGCATTGCAAATTAAAGTCTGGCAACATCATACTCAGAATATACAACATGACAGCTCCTCTGCCTCCTCTGCCCGTCGAGGCAGATTTGTGTATTCACGTCTTGCAAACTGGGCATAATGTAAGAAATGTTGTACTTGAAAATGCTGTCTATGCTTTCCATTTTTGGAGCCATTTTTGTCATACGCCACGATGAGACAAACAATTTCCACAGCAACAGATCTGTAAGTGACTTGGACATCTGGAAATAGGAGTGAAAGAGCGAGAAAGGGAAGCTACAACCATGGCTCTACCAATGATCTTTCAGCAAAATCCCTTTAGTTTCAGTTTCATTCAACCATGTTGTTATTACTATTATTATTATTATTTCACTCTGATGAGAACAACTTGGCACAGCCTGAATATGTGACATTTTTGGATGTATTTAGCGTTGAAATGGTAAAAAGGAAGAAAAACGAATATCCATCAAATGCCAGTGGTGTGGTATTGCATGGGCCACTGCTAACCACTGCCAAGAATGACTATTGTGTATAAGCAATTACACCCACACACATGCACGCACGCACGCACATGCCTAGGTTGTACACCCTTGGCTGCATGTTAACGAGCAGCTCAGTGAGTAATTAACCTGCAGATAACCTGCTTTGAGGCAATAAAATTGGTCCTCTAGAAGCTGGAAACATGTCGGTAGTATTGAGACTCGTACAGGTCAAAGAAAATGACCAGACAGACAGAGAGAGTCGGAATAAGCCTGGGGTAAATCTGTCCCTAAAATAACTGAAAAAAAGTGGTATATTTTTAACTAAGAATGACTGAAGCTTCTAGAAGTGGAATTTGAATTTGCGACCCTTTTTTGCGAATTAAAGTTACTGTTACCTGTTTCTGTAACAACTACCTTTAACTACTTGCCAGGGGAGAGCTGTCATTTTTGTTATATTTCTTTCTGTGTCTGTTTTTGTGTTGCTAGGAAGTTAGGTCTAGGATTGCAACTTCGTCCTACTCAGGGCTGGAGTGTGTTTGTTATGTTGGACAGGTCTCTCCCTGAAGTTACACTTAATGAAAGTTTCTATATCTGGCAATGAAAGATTGAAACACTGACTCCATATATTCCTCATCTATTTTCATGTTCCTCCCCTTTCCCCTAGAAGAACGGGGTCTCAACAGCGGTTAATACAAGGTCCTGCTGTGGCCAAGCCTGTCAGAGTATACATGCACTCCCACTCCAGATTCACACTCACAATCACACAGATTGAAGAAACACTCGCACGCAGAGCTCAGACGCAGCAGCCGGCAGAAACTCCAAGCAAGATCCTGAGTCGCTCTCTCAGGGTAAGGTGCAATTTGACAACAGGAGATATCGATTCAGCTGCCTGCGGGCTTTTTATAGAAGCTAGCACCATCATTATGACCCTTAGCCCAGCCTGCCTCTTTGCCTGCCCCACTGCCTCCCCATCTAGGCAGAGACAATGTGTGGAGGAAGAGAAACAGCAGTGACAGAAGGAGTAAGAGAGGGGAAGACAATGAGGTGCTGTCGTAAACATAGTTAAATGAAGAGGAATGGGGAGAAAGATGGAAATGGGAGAGAGTCGGGGGAAACAAAATGGAGGGGGGAAGAAGGTTGATAGAAAAAACACAGAAAAGGGAGATATGTTGTGGAAGATGGCGAGAACAGTGAAGAGAAATAGAAAGCTCAAGTGTGCAAACATGGATCATTATTGTCTGTCTGCACAGAAAATAAAACGGGCGAGGGAAAGAGAGAAGCGGGGATGTTCGGTTGAGCTAAAACAATAACAACACAAAATTGGTTATTACTGCTTGTATATACAGAAGCTTACGTACATTTTAGGCAGAAGCTTGTGTGATGGGCTGAGGTATTACAAAGAGCTTAAGCAAGGTTTTAAAACCTAATGTTAGGAAACGTATCCTTAATCACTTTTCTGCCTCAGTGTTGGAAAAAGCAGAAAATTACTACATGCCTTTAATGTTTCAAATTATTCAAAACACAGTTTAAGGGCTTCTTGATTCTCACATTTTTTTTTCATGTAAATATATGAATATAATCCTAAATGCACAGGGAAAAAAGATTAGTTGATGTGTACATGCAAATGTGTGGGGGAGTGATATGTGCGTATAAGATTACAGGAGCCATGCTGTGTATTTCATATGTAGATTGTGCATGGGTGACATATATTGTATGTGTTCAGTTATTTTGAATGCACATGAGCCAGTACTTCTAAAATCAGAAATCATGGCTGTTCAATCAGAAGCTTTGAAATTGGGATTATATTTGGTGATGTTATCAAGATGTGTTAATCAGGCAAATTGGGACATTTTGTACATGATTTATTATGTTCTGGAGTCAGGCTTCTTGCCTCAATTTGTTTCAAGGCTGTAAACTTTATCATTTATTTGCAACAACATCATTATAATGATTTTCTCAGATACCATGGCGAATGGACTGAATTATATAAATAGACAGACAGATTAGATTATATAGATATTAGGGCTGTCAACACGATAATAACACGTCAACGCAAATTCATTGCACATTAACACAACTTGCTTTTTTTAGGTTGTAGCGGGCTCAGTTTTAAAGCTGATGGTACCAACCATGTCATACTAGCTTGTCGGGAAGGAGGCTAAATAACGCTCCAAATTTGCACTATATTTTGGCGAGGAAAAACTGTTATGGCCATTTTCAAAGGGGTCCCTTGACCTCTGACCTCAAGATATGTGAATGAAAATGGGTTCTCTGGGTACCCACGAGTCTCCCCTTTACAGACATGCCCACTTTATGATAATCACATGCAGTTTGGGGCAAGTCATAGTCAAGTCAGCACACTGACACACTGACAGCTGTTGTTGTCTGTTGGGCTGCAGTTTGCCATGTTATGATTTCAGTATGATTAATCGTGATTAACTATGGACAATCATGCAATTAATCGTGATTAAATATTTGAATTGATTGACAGCCCTAATAGATATATAATCCTCTTCTGAACATGACTAGTTCTATTTACCTCGTAAAAACCTCGTTTTGAGCTGTCGAGTCACCTGATTATTGCATAACCATTTCTTTCACCGGCAAATTATCTTTGTATAAATAGTGAAAAAAAAATTAAATGAACATCAGAGCTGCCGATACTAATGAATGGTTAGCACAAAACGTCCTCCCCCTACAGAAAACAGTTAACAAGAAGGCAATGTCAGACTGAATAATGTGTCCAAATGGCAATTCAGTCCGAATACAAGGCTACCATAATTTGTGTGTGTGTGTGTGTGTGTGTGTTTGTGTGTGTGTGTTTCCAACAACTCTGCTCAAGGCTAAGGCTTAACCTGTAAGATACGTGTGATCCATCCACAGTTGCGTATATCCTGTTTTTATCTCTCAATAGGAGCTCTGCCAGGTGCTGAGAGGCTGCTGACAGAGTGAGCAGGAGACAGCTCTCAGAAAAGGACAGGACAAGGACAGTTCGTTTTTTTTATTGAACCCTGACCTCTTGGTGTTAGAGCCTTGTGGTATATTCAGTGTTGACAGGCAACATATAATCTACCCGTGTAAATGTATGTCCTTGAAAATACCAAAACAAGTCTACAGCCATGCTAGCAGCTTTGCGATGCTGAAGCTACAGGCGACATGTATAAAGAGAACATGATACAGCGTTGGAGGCGGGTTCCAGTTCATTGCTATGAGCGTTGCTCGGTGGCAGATGAAGCCAAAATGACTCGACTGCCGAGTGATAAAGTACCCGGATCATCCGGCGATCTTCTGCTTCCATTGGGCCCATAAAGCAGGCGGCGTTTCCTTTAACTGTAAACCCAATGCTTTAAGGGAACTATAACGTTAATGAGGCAATTGCTGTGCGAAGAACGAGTGGTCACAGTTTGGGTGCACAGCACAGCGACGGCAGATAGAAACCTGTGACCCCGCAGCGAAAGCTGGACCAGAGAAGCCAGGCACACGGCCATCCGACGTTAAAGATAAAAGTAAGCGCGCCACATAAACTGAGCATCATCTTTTCTTGTTAAATGTTCGGTGTGATCGGTAACACCGGTGTTGTCACGAGTTTATTAACCGGTGGCAAAATGTCCTCACTGTAACATCCCTAGTACTCAACTTGTATCTCCAAATTGTCCAAAAATTTGTGTCACCAATGTTTTTTTTACAAACATTAGAAATGGTACCATATTCTAAAACTGGTTCACAAGATTTACTGATTATTTTTCTCACCCACAGAGAAGTGTCTTGTAGTGTTTCTACCCTAGACTGACATTATGAAAATTTTGATAACCACAATTGCCTCTGAATGACTTGTTCTCTCTGGGTTTCAATCTTTCTATGATTGGCTCCCTGATGAGCCAACTCTATGTCAGTGCATATTGATAATCACTTTAGGTGTCAAAACTCCTGTCTTGCTCCAGTGCTGAGTATCACCCAGAATGTGAAGTGTCTTTGCACTTGTCAGGACTGCTAACCGTGGTGCTGCTCCAGGGCCAAACAGCAGAAACAGAAAAGCTGTCTGTGGCACTCAGCGCAGCTCATGGTGTTAGTAATGCTTGTCGCCTGGTGGAAGAGCTAAACCAATGACCGAGCTTGTCCAATCAGATGTCGTTGTCATCTGTGCAATCATGTATATAAACTGTCTTTGTTTCCCTGAATTGTGTGCACACCTGTCTAGTGTTGTTTGTGTACAGTTTAGTCGCACTATGACCAATGTCTATGAGCACAGAAGCAGTATTAATCTAGTTTCCTCATTGCGGTTTTTCCTGTGGACATTCACTGACCTAGAGAAGGTTTATTAATAAGTCTCTGAGTCATCATCAAGTCTGTACCACAACACCTGCTCTCATCTCTCAGCTTAGTGGCCAACCTACTCCCTTTGTGTGGTCCTCAGTTTAATCATGCCAGAAGACACAATCACATGTTGAATTGCTTAATAAGGCTGCCAGTGTGAGGCAAATGAATCGGCTGTGAGAGGCAATCATGTAGCAGTAAGAGGAGGGTCTAGATTTGAACACCCAGAGAGCCGTGATCATTGACCTGTCATCTGAGAAAATTACCCAAAATGCATTTCTGTTTGGTGATATTAAGTGTTCTGTGGTCCTCCTCATCAAGGGCTTTAAGAGTCAGATGTGAGACACTGAGTGGGAGGAAATGGAGGAGCCATCAGGCACATGTGAAGATAAGTGGATAATTGTAGTATAGGCTACATGTGACTGGCACTATTTTCTCCCTGTTTTGAAATCGGATTTTTACCGCGGTATCGTATTGGGTATCGAGAATCATGGAATTTCACTGGCTTTTGTTTGAAAGTTGTTTACTAGAGCACAAAGTTCTTCATAGATCTACACTCGTAATGTTTTGCTCTCAAAGTGCACCAGATTGATGCATTTAACTTTAAAATGTAGGCTACAAAATGTTCATGTTTCCAAAGTCAGTGTGTAATTGTGTAAAATAATCGGGATCTCAATATTGACAAAAATAATCGCGATTATGATTTTTGCCCTATTTGAGCAGCCCTAGTCAGTCTTACGTACACAAAGGTTTTACAAACCACATTACAACACGAGAGTAATCATTGCCAGGTATTTACTGTACACATTTCCAATAGTGACACATTATTACTTGGCTCACACGATGGTGATTGCTTAAGGCAGTCGCCCAAACACTGCGGTCCTCCCACGCGCACACAGTCAAACAACCATGTCTAACAAGGTTATATTACGCTATCCGTATCGCCCTTACACTCTGCTCTAGGGTCTACAGTCTGATTTGGATGCTGCGTGAACATGTTCTTCATCACATTTCCTCCAAAAGAGCATCATGTGACATTGGCAGCCAATCAAGGATAGGATTCAGAGCATTTCTATTGCCTCTCAACAGCTCTCAAAGTTGCAAACAACGGTGAAAGTGCTGACAGCTGTCCTGACCGACACCGACGTTGCGAAAGCGTAGCACCCACCCTTTGGTTCCCCTTCAAGGTAAACAGGAATTCAAATTCCATTATATAATGTATATGGTATATAAACATAGAATTGAATAGATCGGCCCCATTGTCACAGATACCTGATCCAGCCATTTGTGTCAATTTCGGCCCAATATCCGATCTAGTATCGGTGCATCCCTTGGTTCTGCTATCAGTACTGGAGAAATTAAAAAATTGTGATTTGTTCAAAACAATACTGTTGCAGTTGTTACTTGAATGTTCATTTATATACAGTATATATGACAAAATAAAGCAATGTTAATTCTGTTCTGTTCAATTTGTTTAAAAAAAGAAGCGTTAAGAGTAGCGTTGAAGTACTGGATCGATAAGGAGTATCGGTAAGAGTAGTAGTACTGTACAAATCTTAAGGATGACCCATCTCTATGGCTATCAAGCCAGCGTTCACTAAATTCAACCTAAAAGATTCCGAAGACTGAACACATTCTGCGTTAGACACAAACTACCACAAACCCGGCAACTCAAAAACCCTGAGTTATCACTTTTATTGAAATTATACAGTGCTGTTTTTGGCTTTGTTTTTTAGCAGGCTACAGCAAGACAAAAGTTTATGCCCTACTTTCTACTCTGAAATTCAAACTGTCTTTTCTCCCTGCTTTGCTCTCGCTCCCTCTTCTCTCTTTCTCCTACCCCCCACCCCTCCTTCTCCCCTCCATTCTCTTTCTACCTCTTTCTCTGTGTCTTTTAGTAGCTGCTTTGAAATGTAAACTGTACGGTTGACAAATGGTGAGTCACAATGTGGGAAGATAAATCAGCCCAACTCTGCAACGCTGCCAAGAACCTATCTCTCTTTCCATCCTCTTCCTCTCCTCCTCTCTTTGCAGGCATCTTTGCATTCACCCTCGTGTTCACACATGAACACCTACACCAATCGCTGGCTTACACTTGGAGGCGTGCATCCTTTTCAAAAGAGCCTACAACACCTCTTCCAACCTCTCTCTCTCGCTTTGTCTCTCACTCGCAATAAACTGTATACATAATACATGTTTGGGAAGTGTGCACAGCTACACATGAACGCACAGATGCAACACTGAGCTTGTATTGCCTGCATGTTACAGTCTGTATAGAGCTGCAGGCGGTATTACGGATGAGGTTAGAGTGCTGCTGTATTGAGGCATGACTCATTCAACC
The DNA here is from genome assembly GCA_916701665.1 of Sebastiscus tertius. NCBI lineage: Eukaryota > Metazoa > Chordata > Actinopteri > Perciformes > Sebastidae > Sebastiscus > Sebastiscus tertius. The sequence continues at coordinate 130,173 of CAKAOH010001725.1, forward strand.
CAGAAGCTAGAAACGTTTACAACAACCACAGACCAAATATTATGTTCATATGGAAGGAAACAGGAGGGAAGGACGGAAGGAACATTTGGAAGGAATAAAGAAAGAAGTAAAAATGAGGCAAAAGCACTTCACACTGAGAAACAGCTGGAAATGATAACACACTGGTTCATGGGAAAAAAAAAATGATCTAGAAATAGGGATAAGAAATAGAAAAGAACATGGGAAAAAAGAATAATGCACACTAAAGTAGTCATATTCAACACTCAAAACAGAAGATGGAAGATAACAATATGACGGTGATGATAGATGACAACATCTTACATGGTAAGTGTGATGAATATCAGCCAAGATGGTAATGACAGTGAGTCCAGTAGCACTAATAGCTCATTATGATCCAGATGGCCTTGCTGATGCAGCATGGGAGAGCTCATGATGACATCCCTTACAAGTGGCATGCTGCTTAGACCCATGATACCCAAACTGTCAATCAAATCTGACCTTTAAAGCTTTTAAACCACATGTAGAAGTTTGTTTTCATTAAAAGTAAATCCACAGTACATGACTTTTATCAACACAATTTCCAACATCAGCCACACAAACATCCCTGTATCACTGTATCCTTTCCAGAAGCATTTGGCTCTGAGAACACATGAACGCAAGTTGATTAACCTTTCGTTAATAGAAGCAAAGCGTCTTATTGCTAGACATTGGGAACGTGTTTGTTGTTTGGATTAAAGAGCTTTCCTCTTGCATAGCGATTGAAAAGCTTACATACACAATCAAACGTCATATCTTTCATAAGATATGGGATTTATAATTGTTTTGGAATCAAGACCCGACAACGTAACTTCTTGAATTTGACACTTACCAATGAGACCTTTCTCAAGTGAGACTTTAAAGATGTAACCAACCCATTTTGGAGAAGTGATGTATTATTTTCAAAATCAATACAGATATGTGATAGGAAAAAAGTCCACAAAACATAAAGCATCATTGCTAAAGTCACAAAGGATAAGAGCTAATAAGAGGCATGGATAAGAGTTAATCCATCATTTGCAGCGATGTCAATACTGTGCTGACTCGACCAAATCCCTCACAGTTCGATTCCCAAAACAAACATTCAAAGGTAATGAGAGAATGTTTGTGTTTGTGTAATAAAAAAAAATCACATTTGTCTTTAAAACAACTTCCAGCTCCACTTACTCTTCACATTTTTGTTTTTCTATTTCTTACTCGTTTGCTTCAGTCAGACTTCGTCAGATTTCTGCTCTAATTAACAAATTGACACTTCATTTAGGAAACAGGAAGTTGATTGGTGCAAGAAACAAGGAGACTTTTTCTCTCCTCAAATCAATATTTTGCACGGTGCATATGTCTGCATGCCCGAGCATGTCCTGTGCTATGGGCACACACAATTATCACCTCCGATCTAATCAGTCCACAACACAGCAGCGCACAGAAATTTCCATTTAGACAGAATTCAGTCTTTCAATCTGAACACAGTTCCTCTGCTCGTCAACGCACTCTGCGCGCATCGAACACACCTCTGTTTCGCTCTCTTGCTCCCCTTTATATCCTCTTCTTTAACGTTTCTTTTCTACATTTCCCTCTCTCACAGCCTGACCCTGCAGTATAGGCTCTTATCTGTCTCTGGGAATTTGTTTCTCCCTGCTCTGCCCTTTTTATCATTCCTCCTCATCTTCCAGGGGCCAGAAGAGCAGATAAAATAGCCACCTATCGGCTTGAGCACAAGATGAAGATGCCGGGGGAGATAGCAGCAATTGCCATGTGTCCTCGCCTATCTACACTCTGCTCTGAGGTATGACCGCCATAAAAGAGGGCCTGCTATGAAGTCACAAAAATCACTTCTTCAAAAGGCAGCACATCCATATTAGGGCTGTCAGTCTTCCTCTATAATCCCATTTGAATTACATTCCTTAGAATTTTTAATGCTCAAATTTAGGCTACTATTAATATTTTCTATACCTATACACTGTATGAGCCCTGTGATAAGGACGAGGGAGGCAAAGAGGTGATTCTTGCTTCTGCTTTATCTGCAGTTCCTCAGAATCTAGATCGCCTAGGTGGCCAGGGTGTTATCAGGTATACCATCAGGTTGTTTGTTGTCAAGTGTTATTTCATTTGGACCTTGCGTATTCTGCAGATGTTGTTATTTTTCCGTTTGTTGACAGAAATCCAAAAACTCTACAACGATTAATCAATTAGTTTTGATAATTGGTTTGAGTCATTTTTAAAAAAAAGAAGTCCAATTTCTCTGATTCAATGTGAATATTTATGTGAATATTTGCTGCTTTTGTTACTCCTCTATGACAGTAAACTGAATATATTTAAGTTATGGACAAAACAAGACATTTGAGGACGTCATCTTGGGTTTTGGGAAACACTGATTGACATTTTTCACAATTTTTTTGACAATTTATAGTCCAAACAACTAGTATTATTAACTCCTGAAATTCAACAATAGCTAATAGTCTGTAATATACTGTACAAGAAGAGCATAAAGGAAAGACAATTATCAATCAGTGTCACTTGTGTTTTAGAGTACAGCCTCAAATATTCTTAAAAGTGGATCTGCAGGCCAGCGGAGTTTTGTGACTTTATGCTAGACCCACTTTCATGCTGGTTGGCATACCGTGTCATAGTAGTAATCTGTAAGCTTTGCTGTCACTCAAGTTGTAACAAGTTCTCTCCACACATAAAACATGATTAACAATGGAATTTACAACGCAAGATTTTCAAATATACCTTATTAGTGGGGCTATCAACGAATATTTCGAATTTGAATTTACAGTATATTCAAATCGTAAAAAACCCAACACAGCGTCACTTTCATTAGTAAAAAATGAAATGAAACATTAGGTCAAGCTGAACAAGGAATAATTCAACAACAGCCGTAATGTTGGCAGAGATCTCTGCTGCAGAGAGTGACACCGTGTTCTAACAGCAAGCATTACATTACGTCATGTAAACAAACCACCTACCTATCAGCTGTGAGCTCAAGATCAGACCGGAGACGTAACCACCGAAAAGATGGATGAGTGGTTCTCGATATCTTCTGACGTTTGTGTTTGTTTAAAAACCATAAGTACCAATTCGCCAAAATTCAGCGTTCTTCCCGACAAGCCAACATGACATGGCTGGTAGTAATCGATTCTTTAGGTTTTGTGGTTTCATATGATATCAGTATGTTCACTCTAGCTTTAAAACTGCTTCCGAGAGACAGCATTTTTGACCAACAGCCTTTCTTCCTCTGATCATGAGTCAGAGGTGTGTGTTTGGATGTCACCTGGCAAAAACTTTGTTTACTTTTCCAAAAGAGCGTGGTCTAAGTTATTCGTTTCTCCCACATCCTTCGCCTACTGATCTAACAACACAGGTGGGGAGGTGTGGGTGAAGGCCAACAGTCCGGTACAACCGTACTGTGGGTGGTGTGCTGCTCCAAATCACTGTGGTTTTTCAAGAGGCCCCATGCTCACTGAGACATGGCCACTTTTGAGCGATCAAATCCCTGAGAAATTGGATGAAATCCCTGGAAATGACACCCCCGCTCGCATAATCCGCTTCACTCTGAAATAGTCACATTACAGAAGCTACAGATGCTCTAACTGCCATTTCACTGAGACTTGACGAGTTCAAAATTAACTACTTGTGCTATTGTATACTGTAACTGTAAAATGAAACAGATAGCACAGATGTTAATATTTGGGTAGTTTCAGAACATTTCAATCCACAGTATCCTGTGGAACCTAAAGGAAAATAATGTAATTATAGGGCTGTCGATCAATTAAAATATTCAATCGGGATTAATTGCATTTATGTCCAAAGTTAATCGCACATTTTTTATCTGTTAAAAATGTACCTTAAAAGGAGATTTGTCAAGTATTTAATACTCTTATCAACATGGGAGCGGGCAAATATGCTTGGTTTATGCAAATATTTGTATATATTTATTATTGGAAATCAATTAACAACACAAAAAAAATACAAATATTGTCCAGAAACCCTCACAGGTACTGCATTTAGCATAAAAAATATGCTCAAATCATAAAATGGCAAACTGCAGCCCAACAGGCAACAACAGCTATCAGTGTGTCAGTGTGCTGACTTGACTATGACTTGCCCCAAACTGCATGTGATTATCATAAAGTGGGCATGTCTGTAAAGGGGAGACTCGTGGCTACCCATAGAACCCATTTTCATTCACATATCTTGAGGTCAGAGGTCAAGGGACCCCTTTGAA
>CAKAOH010001733.1:3266-28348 GCA_916701665.1 Sebastiscus tertius
GCTACAACCTCATTTTAATCAACACATAACACACAACATTGGTCTCTGTGTGCAGCCAGCTGTGAGACGAGTGGTCAGGGACCGTCTACAAAGTGCAACGCGGAAAAATATTCTGGAAAATATTCCATAACTTCAGTATTATATAGTGTAGTACCACCAAATTAACTTCACACATCAATGATCTCCTCATGGTTGTACTACAACACTTGGTTTGGAAAAAATATGATTTTGCATAATTCTTTTGAATTTGTAATGGGAAGAATATTCAATAACATCAGTATTATGCAGTGTAGTACCACCAAAATCACTTCACACATCAATGGTCTCTTCCTGATTATACTTATTAAACTAATTAAGACATTTTGATGGCACTACACTTTATAAAAGTGAAGTTATTGAATATTTTTCCGATTACAAATTCACCAAAATTATGCAAAAGCTTATTCTTCCAAGTTGCAGTACAACTATGAGGAGATCATTGATGTGTGAAGTGATTTTGGTGGTACTACACTGTATAATACTGAAGCTATTGAATATTTTTCTCTTTTTGGCGTTGCATTTTGTAGACGGCCCCTGGCGGTCTCACCGCCGGCAGCGCATAGAGACCAATGTTATGTGTTGATTAAAATGAGGTTGTAGCTCGTTGTCTACCTTACTACGGTTAGAAAGAGCCATTGTTTGTGTTTTAATAACATTTTAGTTATGAGTTATTGATCCAGGTAGTTTGAATCTGTCAATATCTTTCACACTTTAGAATAAATCATCTAGGGGGGCTCCGTACATCAGCAATGTGTGGACAGTCAGGAATGATTGGAAGAAGTGCTCTATGAAGTAACAAGATACTAACTTGAGGGAATGATATAATAAATTTTTTTCTAGGGGTTTAGGGGGGCTCCGTACAATGCCTTTTAACAGAAATCATATATAACAAAACATTACAGTCAAGATATCGCCTTTAAGAAACGGCAGAGGTCACACATGAACTCCAGCTATCGCTATTGCTCATTTCAGACAAACTCAAAAGTCTTACATCACCAGTCGTTATGCAAATGACCCTGAATTCAGAGCTAAACAAAAACAAACAATGAGACAGCTCATGAAAAACTAAGGCCTTGCATTTAGAATGACCAATAACATGTGGTGTGCATTGAACATAAGACAAAAGTATAGATGGATAAACAGACAGCATAACCACAGAGATGACAGTTTGCCACAGAGCATTGTTTCCAAATCAAGTGAAACGCTGCAATAGGTCAAATTACATTAAAGATCCACATGTTGCAGAAACTTGCCTGACAGGGAGGTTTGTTCATGTGTGTACTGATGAATGCCAAAATTCACAACAATTCAATTTATTTTTGTATAGAGTCAAATCACAACAGAAGTTATCTCAAGACGCTTTATATATTGAGCAGGTCTTATACCGTACACCATAGTTTAGAGACCCAACAGGATCCACCAAGTGCTCTGTGGCCAGGAAAAACTCCCTGTTTAGTGTGAAGAAACCTGGAGCAGAACTGGGCTCTGGGTGGAAGGCCATCTGCCGAGGGAAGTTACTGCGACAACAGTGCTCAGTACCAGACGAGTGAAAGAGAGCGTGGATCTGTCACACTTGCCACGATCACCTCAAGAATGGTAGAATGCCATCTCTTGCCACAGCTAACAATTCAGAGCTTTCAGATATTCCAGCTGAACAGAGATTTAAACATCCCCTCTGAAGTGCAGGGAACAGTCAATGCCTTACCTAGACTTAGAAGTGAATCTCAAGTCATGAGAGTAAAGCTGAAGAGACGATTGAGCTATAAAGGACATCAGCTGTTCCGAACTGTGACTTGGCCTAAACTTGTGAGGGCTTTGCTCACACTAAAAGAAGTCCATCCTCAGTACGAGGACGTAACTATGAGAGATGAGGTGGAGTTATGTGACCCAACACTTCCTGATAACGAGGATGAAGATACAAAATGGATGATATGGATTATAATGTAGAAGATTTGATGGAAATTGACAGGCTTGAGAACAATGCGCTTTGCTCGGCAGAAAGCGATCCTGTAAACACTGAACAGATTATTGATAGTCAAAAGCGTGATGACCATCAACCACAGGAGCAGTCAGATAACATAGGATAGGATGGAGATGAACCTAATGGCGGTATTGCTCTTGAGTCATGTCTACAGCCTACTGATGTTTCAGAGGAGATATTAAGTTTCAGTGAGGGAATCTACTCTGTTGCCCCCGCTGAAGGAAACAAACCAGCACGTTTTTTCAAAACACCTAATCTTGAGGCGATGGCTTTCCCCGTTCTGTTTCCCACTGGTCAAAACACACTTGATGAAAACAGATCTATTAAATGAACACCATGCAGTTATTTCAAAACTAGGCTTTGCTGTGTCGATGACCGTTTTGCTAGAGATACCAACTACTTGTTCTTTGCACAGTTTGTAACAGAAATACATCTGGCCACTTCCAGCATGAAAATACAGTTGCGTAAATGTCGGCCCTTTACCCGATATGGACGCAGAATAAACAATGCAATGTTACAAGACAAACACGAGGTTGAAAGACTAGTGCATAGCAAAGATGCAACCCGATTCATGACGCCACTGAGAGGCACCCCAGCCTATTGGGAAAAAACACTAAAGATCTCTTTGCTATGATCGGACAGTTAGGAACTCCTACATTCTTCTGTACATTTTCTGCCGCCAAAATGTGTTGGAAAGAGGTTATCACAGCATTAAGACTCAACAAGGTGAACAAGTGAATTTTGATGAGCTCGACTGGTCCTCCAACTGCGACATATTACGGAGCAATCCCGTGACAACAATGCGCATGTTTGACAAACGCGTTGAGGCACTGTTTAGAGATTTGATCCGGTCACCTGCACAACCAATTGGCAAAGTCATTGACTACTTCTACCGGTTGGAATTTCAGCACCGAGGGAGCCCACACATTCACTGCCTCGTATGGGTTGAAGGTGCACCAGTGTTTGAGGAAGACTCTGATCAGAAGGTGTGCGGTTTCATTTCCAGATACATCACAGCCGAGCTGACAGATCCAGAAACGCAACCCGAACTGTACAAAAAAGTAACAGTAAATTCAGATGCACAGCAAAAAACGTTCCAAGACATGTGTTAAATACAGTGGTGCTAGTTGCCGTTTTGGATTTCCCAAACAACCTGCCCCTGAAACCATGATAACAAGACCTGGAGATAATGCTGATCCAGAAAAAGAATCAGCAGCAATGACCAAGCTCACAAAACTGAAATGGTTGCTTAATGATCCTGAAAGTGCCAACCTGAGTTTAGAGCCACTTCTGGCTCTGTGTGAGCTCACCATTGAAGAATATATACAATGTCTGTGTTTGACAACCACATCCAGTGCAGTGATACTTAAGCGTGATCCAAAAGACTCTTGGGTAAATGGTTACAATCCTCATCTCCTTGATGCGTGGGACAGCAATTTAGATATACAGTACATTCTCAACACCTACTCCTGTATCATGTATATGGGCAGCTACATTACCAAAGCCGAACACGGTTTAAGTGAATACCTCAAAACAATGATACAAACCTCGCATGAGGAAAATGTCAATGAAAGCGATGAAATGAAACAAGTCATGCAGGCGTACTTCAAAAAAAGAGGTCAGCACTCAAGAGTGTGTGGCTTGTGCATGCGGTCTACACATGAAACAGACGACAATGCACTTAAAATGAGTTACCCCCTCTTGTTCCTAAAGAACAAAACACCAGACTCTGTTAATGTGTGGATGAAAAAGGTAAACATGTTCTTCCCCTGCTGAATGAGATAGGATACATCCAGAGGAGAACAAAAGATAAACCTGCTATCATTAAATATCGCCGCTTCTTCACAGCACATTGCTTAAACTTTACCTCCCTCATCGCTCAGAGTCCCAGCTGAAAAGCAGTAACTTCCCTACTTACCAGTCCTTTCACGACAGTGCCGGCGTTCCGCTACCAGGTTCAGAGTACCCTGAGGCCGTGTCTCAAATTGTCAAACGAAATAGAGAGAAATATGAGAAACACAGGGATGACACTGACATCGAAGAGTACGAACAAAATGGTGGCATAAGAAATGAACGGTGTAATCCAGCTCCAGAGTGTGAATTAGAAAGGTTGGAGTGTATTGAAGAACTTGAGGCAAGACAACCTGATTATGATAACGTACAAGAGAATGTACCAGACTTTAATCTTGGGTCAGACACAAGACCAGAAACTGCAATCACGAGAGAGGCTCCTAACATAGATCCCACATTGTTACGCCAAATGTATCAGAACTTGAACCAGGAGCAAGTATCTGTGTTCTACATCATCACAGACTGGTGCTTAAAGCGTGTCTGTGGCTTAAACCCAGAGCAGTTCTTCTTTTACATTAATGGTGGTGCTGGAACAGGCAAGTCCCATCTTATCAAATGCATCCACGCAGAGGCATCCAAAATATTGTGCAGACTTCCAAGAAATGCAGAGGAAACAGACATATCTAAGCCTACCGTCCTGTTAACCGCTTTCACTGGAACTGCACCGTTCAACATTTCAGGTACAACGTTGCATTGTCTCCTTATGTGGCCAATAAGTCTTAAGCCTCCGTTCCAAGGCCTTGGCAATAAACTGGATGAAGTCAGGGCTGAGCTTTCAAATGCTGAAATACTAATCATTGATGAAGTATCTATGGTGTCAAAGTCTCTCTTTGCCTACGTAGATGCAAATCAAAGGAATTCAGAAACCTTTCGGTGGAATGTCACTTCTCGCTGTTGGAGATTTCTATCAGCTACCACCAGTTAGACAGTCTAAACCTCTATGTTTATATGATCCGACTCAGATCGACCTCTGGCGTGGACATTTTCAGATGATCACACTGACTAAGATCATGCGTCAGAAAGATGATGTCCCTTTTGCCGAGATGCTAAATTGAATCCGTGTCAAAGAAAAGTCTGATGCATTGTCAGAGGAAGACAGAACTTTGCTTTCACAGGCTATCACTGAACAGGCACACTGTCCTAAGGACGTACTGCATGTCTATGCTACAAATAAACAGGTTGATGCACACAACTCTGCAACGTTAGCTCTGTTTCACTCAGACATCATAAATATAGATGCAGATGACTATAAAAAAGATTAAAAAAAACTGGTAGAATGGCGAGACAAGCTATACCTTTCCAAGGGACCAACAAAGAGTTACCTGACTCAATAAAAGTCGGCATAGGTGCTCATGTTATGATTACCAGAAACATTAACGTGCAATCAGGTCTGTGCAACGGAACTTTTGCACTAATTTCAGAAATAGTGACTGGTGAAAGTGGTCCACATGTCAGTAAACTTGGTCTAGAACTTGTCAGTATAAGTAATACAAGTGCAACCAATAATATTGTGTACATAGATAGGAGGAGAATCTAAAACAAAAAGGGAGTGGTGCGCAGGCAGTTTCCCATAAAGCTTGCATTTGCATGTACAACACACAAGGTTCAAGGTATGACAACTTCCTCAGCAGTAGTATCACTGAAAAACATCTTTGAACATGGCATGGCCTATGTAGCGCTCAGCAGACTAACCTCTCTCAGCGGACTACACATTCTTGATATGGATGAGAAAAAAAATATATGCCAACCCAGAAATTAACACAGCTCTCGCTAATAAGACACAAGCTTCATTGGAACATGTAATGCCTCTACTTCACAGCAACATTAAACAGGCCAGACTCTGTAACAGTTGTCCACCATAACACAGAAGGTCTACCATCTCATATCACTGACATCAAAAGCCACCATGAACTGCATCTCACAGACGTCTTGTGTCTAACAGAAACTCACCTACAAGGATCTTTTGTTTCCGAAAGTCTCCATTTAGAGGGCTGCAACATGTTTAAACGCAATAGAAATGTTTCGTACACAAACAACCTTCACATGGCCGACAAAAATGGTGGCGGAGTTGCAATCTATGTGAAAAACCATATCAGAGTCCATGAGAAGCACTACATACAGAACACTACTGATATTGAGTTCACAGTTGTCAAGCTCAAATCAAAGCACCAATAGCTTCAGTCTACAGACCTCCAGGTTCCAGCGTCCTCTCATTCTTATCGAACCTGCAAAACCTCTTAGATGCACTGGAAATAATGGATCATCATCCCATCTTAGTTTGTGGAGATTTTAATGAAGATCTGTTGTCTAGAGCAAGCAAGCCAATACTAGAACTACTTCAGTCTAAAAGTTACGAACAACTCATCACCGCTGCTACCACTGACAAAAATACACTGTTGGACCCCGTTTTCATCTCCAGACCACAGTGCGGTCTCCATTCGGGGGAACTGCAGTTATCACAATCCCGTGTACTGTATATTAACCTCTGAAATAATGTAAATATAACACAACTCCTCGTAAACTACATCACTAACATTACGTGATTGAATAGATTATAGTTTGTGTTACGACCCCGAGAAAAGCTCGTTGAGGTTGAACATAATCACACAAATCTAGAGTTTTCAAAAATAGACGTTTTTATTTAAAGGGACTGTTTGTAAGAATCAGAAATGCTGTGCCCATTAAGTCAACTAAAGTCAGCATCGGGCTTGCGCTTGCTCGCTCTAAATAGACATGAAGGAGCATCGCTCAACACGTCAGCTAAAAGCACAATGTCACTCTATATTTCAGCTGCTTGGCAGTAATGTTAGCTGACCAGACCAAGGTCTCTCCATGAATCAATGCTGATCCTAGTGTTGGCTTTTCCTGCCTCAGCCTCCCGACCGCGGCCGGAGGGAACAGGGGAGACGCTGGAGTTTCTCTCTGCGGAGCCCCGTCACTTCACAAGACACGGGAAACCTCTGTTGGTCTGGAGGAGCTGCAGCAGTTATTTCTGCACAAACGTCCACTGAACATTCACTAGATATTCTCAGAGCTAAACTAACTCTTCTGCAGCGTGGAGTGAGCAGCATGCACGTGAGTGTGGACCGAAAGAGCGAGAATGAGCGCGGTGTGTGAGTGAAGGCAGACAGAGGAGCAGAGTACAGCAGAGACTCCGGTCCCGGAGACCAAAGCTACGGTCTCCCCCGCATCCTCTGACCGCGGCCAACACTGTTTAACAGACGGGCTTCACTAGATACAACCAAGAGGTTTTGGTGCTTCACTGGAGTTTGTGTTGGAGTCTGAGTCTGAACAGCGTACACACGTGAGCGCGCATGGGACACCGACCCGCAATGATTTGTACGTGTGTGAGTGTAGGCAAGCAGGCAGCGGAGCATCGACTCCGGCCCTGGAGACCAAATCTACAGTCTCCTCCATGTCTTCTGGCCGTGGCTGGAGCAGGAAGAGTTGACAGTGTTTTGCAAGACGGACTTCACTAGATAGAACTTTGCGGTTTTGGTGCTTCAGTGTAGTTTGTGTTGGAGTCTTGTCTGAACAGCGTAGCCACACGTGAGCGCGCATATGCAAGTGTGCATGGGACACCGACCTGATGGATTTATATGTGTAAAATGTTACAAACAGTCCCTTTAGGTGCAACACAGAAATAATTGACCAATAATTAACCAAAGAGCTAAAAAAACAAACTAACCCCTGAAGTTTTCCCCAAAACTAACTAAACTGGTGAGCCAGCAAAAAGGAACAAAACAGGGGAAGCCACCTCAGCCCGGCTCTCATAGAGCCGGCGGAACCGGGTGCTTCCCTCTACCCCTGAACAACATAACCCCAAACTAAACCCTGACAAACAGAAACAAAACACCGAAAACTAGACCACCGGACTCACCAGAAAAGATAACGAACGAAACAACAAAAAACTACATGTGGTCACTATGCTGCTGCTGCCAGGCCAGGCCAGAGTGGAAGAGAGAGTGATCCCAAATCCCATCCCCCTCTTTATTGACTCCCAATCAAGAGAGAGCAGCCACACCTGGAGAAACAGACCAAGATTAGGCATGAGACAGGATCAGCATGATCAGAAGGAGGAGGAGCATAACAGTTTGTAGTTACCAAATCAATTTCTCTAAATACTACTATTACTATAACATGGTGGGGGTGGGGGTCGTCCTCGGCAGCCAGACTGTAACACCTGTTCTGGCTGTGGGAGGGATGGAGGGACGATTACCCCTACAAAAAAACTGACTGTATAGTAGTCAGTTGCAAATATGACACAAAAATGGAACAATATCATACTAAGCAGCAAACATCGTAAATATAACTCTCAAGTATAACCCTCAATTTCAAATTCAGAACATTACTTAATAATTGCATTTATGACAATAGCTAACAAAGGTTGTAGTTACCAAATCATTTCTCTAAATATTAATATGACTATAACATGGTGGGGGGCAGGGGGGTCGTCCGTGGCAGCCAGACTGTAACACCTGTCCTGGCTGCTGTAGGGAGGGCGGGATGGACGGACGATCTGACCTCCAAAAAAAAACTGACTGTAAAATGGTCAGTTGCAAAGATTACATAAAAATGGAACAATATCTTACGAAGCAGCAAAGCTTAAATGTTCTGAATGATGGTGTACTGCAAACTTCATTAAGTTAAAAGGTGTGAGTACAACTATGAGTGTTCCTGCTAAAGAAAATATTTTCAAATGTCAGTTTACTAGATCATGACTATCGGTTGACACTGCGTGAATGAATAGGTTTTAAGTGAACTATAATTTTACATTTTGAAAAATAGTTGTTTTGACAATTGACAGAATGTGACTAAACACACAACAGAACTTGAGGGAGGTCATCCTCCGCAGCAAGATTGTCCATGCTCGAGACAATCTCGCCCTAAATTAACCAAAGCTTAATAATTCTATATAACAAGAGAAAAAAATGACTAACACAAAAAATCTATTGCATGCAAATCCTATGCTAACTCTTGACCTGAACCCAGGCACAATGATATTGCACAGTGAGAATGAAATGAAATTCCACCTGAAAATAATAGTAGTAATGATATTTCACAGTCAGTATACAGTACAGTGCACTTACTGTCAGTTTTTGGTGTGTAAGTGGTCTACTGGGAGCAGTGCTGGTTGTGGTCTACTGGGAGCAGTGCTGGTTGTGGTCTATAGGGAGCAGTGCTGGTTGTGGTCTACAGGGAGCAGTGCTGGTTGTGGTCTACTGGGAGCAGTGCTGGTTGTGGTCTACAGGGAGCAGTGCTGGTTGTGGTCTACAGGGAGCAGTGCTGGTTGTGGTCTACTGGGAGCAGTGCTGGTTGTGGTGTACTGGGAGCAGTGCTGGTTGTGGTCTACTGAGAGCAGTACTGGTTGTGGTCTACTGGGAGCAGTGCTGGTTGTGGTCTACTGAGAGCAGTGCTGGTTGTGGTCTACAGGGAGTAGTGCTGGTTGTGGAGTCTGACAGCCGAAGGAAGGAAGGAAGGACCTGCGATAGATAGCGCTCCTTCACACACTCTGGGTGGAGCAGCCTGTCGCTGTAGGAGCTCTCCAGTGCTGAGATGGTGTCCTGCATGGGTTGGGAGTCGTTCTCCATCATGGATGACAGTTTAGCCCTCATCCTCCTCTCTCCCACCACCTCCACTGGGTCCAGGGGGGCATCCCAGGACAGAGCTGGCCTTCCTGATCACTCTGTCTAGTCTCTTCCTGTCTGCAGCCGAGATGCTGCTGCCCCAGCAGACCACTGCATAAAAAACGGCTGATGCCACCACCGTGTCATAAAAGGTCTTCAGGAGAGCCCCCTGCCCTCCAAAAGACCTCAGTCACCTGGGCAGGTAGAGTCTGCTCTGGCATTCCTGTAGAGTGCAGTTGAGTTATCAGTCCAGTTTGTTGTTCAGGTGAATACTCAGGTACTTGTAAGATGTCACCATCTCAATGTCCATTCCCTGGATGTTCACCGGTGTCGGGGGGGTGTGTGCGTCTGTGGAAATCCACCACCAGCTCTTTTGTTTCCCCCGTGTTGAGCTGGAGGAGGTTCCGCTGGCACCAGACCACAAAGTCCTGAGTGAATTCTCTGTACTCCCTGTCGTCCCTATTTGTGATGAGGCCGACAATTGCAGAGTCGCGAGAGAACTTGTGCAGGTGACAGGTAGGGGAGTTGTGGGTGAAGTCTGCAGTGTAGAGGGTGAAGAGGAACGGAGCCAGGACCGTTGAAGGTCCACTCCTGTGTTCTCCAGCTTGTTCCCCAGAAGCGCAGGCTGTATGGTGTTGAAAGCACTGGAGAAATCAAAGAACATGATTCTCACAGTGCTCCCAGGTTTCTCCAGGTTATTGCAGGATTATTGTATTGTATTGCACTACAGGTGTTTTTTATTATGTTTGACCTCTTTTGTAAGAATGGTGTATGACAGAGCTACCTTCTTTGCACATTTGACCTTGTCTTGCTTAATTTCAAACAATTCCAATTTGTTATTAAAGGTCCCATATGTGTTCTCATTTCCAGGTTCATACTTATATTTTGTGTTTCTAATAGAACATGTTTACATGCTGTAATGTTAAAAAAGCCTTTATTTTCCTCATACGGTCTATCTGAATATGCCTGTATTTACCCTCTGTGTGAAACGCTCTGTTTTAGTGCCTTGTGTTGCTAGGCAACAGCTTGGGTCCATGTTATGATGTTATTTACATACACTGCAACAGGAAATAAACTGGGACACATTTAGAATATTTACATTAAAACCGTGTGATGATCTAAATATTGTATATTTGTGACATCACAAATTTGAAAGAAATCCTGACGGCTTGTTTCAAACACACAATTTCTGAATACGGGCTGTGTGTATTTCTCTGTATATTGAGCGTTTTGATAATTTAACAGTATTTATTATAGCACTTAAACCTGCTTTATAATATAAAACACATGAAAATCTCACTTTTTACAATATGGGACGTTTAAATGTCTTCCCCCTTCATGAACATTTGTCACTGTTGGGGCCTGCTCCTTGTCATGTGTCTAAATGCTGGTACTAAAAAATATTTGTGTGTACAATAAGATATTATATAATTTAATTCTGTATTATTAAAGTAAATTATTGCCACAATTATGTTTCCTGTATAGGCACTTTTTGACATACAGTTGATTACAGTATTTCCACATTCACATTACTGTACATCAAGAGTTATAACAGTTAAAAATCAAGAAGAGTTGATTCAAGGTTAAAGTCAAGGCATACAAGGCCTGAGAACAGACTCTGATGCAGTACTGAAGTTTTGTCACTGGAGGGCGGTATTGCAATGCTATATACAGGGGTATCAGCTAAACAAGGATACAGTGCAAGCATACACACTACAAGTCAGCTTGTCTATCAGACAGGATAGCACCTTAGGGGGGCTTCACATTAGTTTGTGCGGGAGGCTCCTTTATCTTTTCCCCCCTTCTCATTAAAAAGTGTGATAACATAACTGATCTAACTTTAATCCATTTCATCTGTGAGTTCAAGAGGAATCTTTCATATCAGAAACAACCACTTACACTACCCATACATAAATCTGATATATGACAAAATATGTGAACTACATAAATAGTGTATATGTCCATATATGTCTCACACATATGCGTGTAGATGTGATGTATACATACAGTTAGTCACCATATATATGCATATATGTAAGATATATTTTAAAATATAGCAAAAATGGCCACTTTCATATATTTTTCATATATTTTTCCAGATATACACATATATATTAAATATATGTGTATTGCATAAATGTTAATATCCATCCATTCATCTATTATCCGTAACCACTTATCCCATTCGGGGTCGTGGGGCGGCTGGAGCCGATCCCAGCTGACATTGGGTGAAGGCGGGGTTCACCCTGGACAGGTCTCCAGACTATCACAGGGCTGACACATAGAGACAGACAACCATTCACATTCACATTCACACCTATGGGACATTTAGAGTCAACAATAAACCTAACCTGCATGTCTTTGGACTGTGGGAGGAAACCGGAGAACCTGGAGAAAACCCACGCTGACACGGGGAGAACATGCAAACTCCAGTGAGGCGACAGTGCTAACCACTGCCCTAAATGTATATGTAGCGCCTCGAGATAACTTCTACTATGATTTGACGCTATATAAAAACTAGAATGGCACTCGTAGAGCGCAGACCTCCGCCCCCTCTCCGTTCAGCTTGCGTCATCATCCACGTGTATTTTTGTTTATGTTGAGATCAGACACTTCATTCAAACTGCACAGAAACAAAATATACCTACACCGTCTACAGTAGTTCCGCCCAACCCCCCGCTCTCCTTCTGTCTCTCTCTCTGAAGGAAGAAGGCAGGGTCATGCGTCATCAACGCGTCATCACTTACACTGCGCATGTGTTATACCAAGAGGTCTTAATGTTCTGGCTGATCGGAATCCTTAAAAAAATTCCTGAATCTGGATCATGATCCGGATCACCACCAAAATCTAAGAAATTGTTCATTGTGCTACACCCCACCCCTCCAACAAATTTCATTCAAATCCGTCGCGAACTTTTGGAGTAATCCTCCAAACGGACAAACAAACAAACCAACAAACCAACAAACCAATGACGGTGAAAACACAACCTCCTTCCTAGACCTTCGGCCTTGGCAGGGGTAATAAATTGAATTGAATTGAATTGAATAGGGATCCAAATATATTATTTGAATACAATTAAAAAATAAAGAAGTGTCTTACCGTTATTGATATACTGTATACAATAAAGACATAAATAAATAAATAGATATGTACAGTATATGTATGTATGTATGTATGTATATATATACGTATATATATATATATAGATACATATATATATAGATATATATACACATACAACCTGTAGAAACTGGTTTGCATAAAAATATAATGTATCAAAATATTGGTATGTTAACTACATGTTTTTGTAATTAAATAATTGACTATATATTGCAAATATATCTTATTTTAAACATATATCTAAAATGCATGTATGTTTTAATACATTACATTATATATGTGCAAAACAAATATGTTTGCCACACATTCCCACAAAGTTCTCCATATATGATGTAGTATGGAATGTAGTATATGCACATATAACTTTAATTATATGTGTAAAACATAAATCTGAATCTCAAACATGTACATATATGTAAAGTTATATGCATCAGTATTTAAAGGGACTGTTTGTAACTTTTTACACGTATAAATCATTGCAGGTTGGTGTCCCATAGTCGCTGGCGTGTGGCTACGCTGTTCAGACTCAGACTCCAACACAAACTACAGTGAAGCACCAAAACCTCTTGGTTGTATCTAGTGAAGCCCGTCTGTTAAACAGTGTTGGCCGCGGTCAGAGGATGCGGGGGAGACCGTAGCTTTGGTCTCCAGGACCGGAGTCTCTGCTGTACTCTGCTCCTCTGCTCCTCTGCCTGCTTGCCTTCACTCAGCTCGCTCCACCTCTCATGTGCATGCTGCTCACTCCACACTGCAGAAGAGTTAGTTTAGCTCTGAGAATATCTAGTGAATGTTAAGTGGACGTTTGTGCAGAAATAACTGCTGCAGCTCCTCCAGACCAACAGAGGTTTCCCGTGTCTTGTGAAGTGATGGGGCTCAGCAGAGAGAAACGTTATCGTCTCCAATCGGAGACCGAAACCGTTTCTCTTTCTGCTTCAGGAAAAGCCAACACTAGGATCAGCATTGATTCATGGAGAGTCCTTGGTCTGGTCAGCTAACATTACTGCCAAGCAGCTGAAATATAGAGTGACATTGTGCTTTTAGCTGACGTGTGTCTCCTCACTGTTTTGAGCGATGCTCGTTCATGTCTATGTAGAGCGAGCAAGCGCGAGCCGACGCTGACTTTGGTTGACTTAACGGCCACAGGTGTCGCTGTTAACAAGCATTTCTGAAAGTTACAAACAGTCCCTTTAATATATGTATGTTCATATATAGCCATGTATCAGATTTTTGTATGGGTATACTCTACTCTACTATGTTATGCTATACTATGTACAGTAGTGATGAGTACAGTAGTGAACTGTTGTCTTGTTCCTCTTCTGTTAATTGTTGTTTTCTAAACTGGGTCAAGCCTCGAGCCCAAGCCCGGTTACAGTGCGCAGGCGCAGCTTGCAGGCTGCCTGTCATTGCCATAGCAACCAGAGCAGACGTCAACCAGCAACATGGTGAGTGTTTGTGTTGTCGGCTCATCTTTCGGTGCTATTTCGTGTGTTCTTTTGTAGTGAAATGTTCCGACCTTAACTGTAAGCACCTCTCTGATCATGCAGTGGCTTCGTGTGTGACAGTTCTAGTTGACCTCACATGCAACGGTGTTGTCTGTGAGCTAATCTGGGCTAACTGTAATGAGCCAGTTAGCTAACGTTAACTCGAGATGTTAACCCGAGATGTTAACTCTAACCCTAACCGTGTGTCTAGTGTGGTTCAGGTCTCCTCCTGCTCCAGTAGCAGTGTAGTGTTGGGAGGACGAGGAGGAGTTAGGATGGCTGATCACTCACTGTCTACCTGACTAAACCCTCCACATGAACATGAGAATCAAGCCAATCAATATCACTAATGCAGCCTCTATAAAACCTACAGTAACGTTAAGGTTACAGCTCAGTGACCAGTGTGAGTTTAAAGCACCACTGTCTGTCTCTAGCTGGTCATCACATCTATTGTGTCATCACCATCATCATCAGTGCAATGCTACACGTGTCATTACCCATCTTCACATAGAAATAATAACTAAAGAATGTGATCTAATCAAATGTATGAAGCATTTTATACGGTAGGTCCAAACACTGTCCTTCATAGTCCCACAACTGGAGTCTCAATGTTGAGTTCATTAAAAAGAGCTCATTTAATCCTAATAGGATGTTATTTCAAATGGAATTGTTTCATATACATATTACTTCACACCATATTACAATAGTTTTTTTGCAAAAACAAGTTTAAGATTACCTTTTCTTCTGAAGTATTTATTGTGTGTCTTTACCATACAGCTTAGTCATTGTGAATTTTGAACTACATTTAAAAAAATTAACTTAATATTCCTGTTGAATTCCACCAACCCTAACCCTAACCCTAACCCCAGAGTCAAAGATAACGAAGCACACCTTGGTAGCTGCCAATTATCTGCAATATTAGCAAAAATATTAGCAAAAATGTTGTTTCCACAACATGTCCTTACTGAGGACATTAAACATTAGATTTGCAATATCTGTCATAAGAAACAACATATTTTATATTTCTTGTGTATGAAGACTGACATCCATGGTTACTGTCGATTTTTTTCAGGGTGTAGAGAAAATCATGAAATCCCTTGTTTTTAAAAACATTTTTTATATCAATATTTACAATGATGCACAAAGATTGATGAAAATGAATTTGAATGTCTTCAAAATATTATAGAAATCAAAAAAGGATAATGTATAGAATGAACGTTATTGTAATGTTGCGGTAAGGACATTTAGTAAGAACAAGTGATGAAAACCATAAAAAATAAACATGTTGCAGATTAAAATCTTAACCACTATATGTCATTTTGTGTACCTGTTTACTGTATATGTATTACATACTCTGATGGTTAAAGTCTAAATTCATAGAGGTTGATTTTTTTTTATTTGGGAGAGTCAAAAGTGACTGTAGTTTCAGAAAGACCTCAATATAATGTAGCCTCTCCCTGTCTAAATCAATGTCATGTAATGTCTCCAGGCCAAAGCAACCACTGTGAGAGAAGCACTGGCTAAATGGGTGAGTGGCAGACACAGAATACAGTGCAGTACTGTGGATTATTCATTTGTTTTCATACAAGTATATAGAATTTGTGACTGAAAGTTCATTGTGTATTTGCATGACTGTAGCATAGTTGTAATTGCATCTTTTGATCTGTGTGTGTGTGTGTGTGTGTACAGGAGGAGAAGTCAGGGGAGAAAGTGGGCGAGACTACAGCCATAAAGCTGTATGGTCAGGTTCCTCCTATAGAGAAGATGGATGCTTCTCTCTCCACACTCACCAACTGCGAGTGAGTCCTGTAACGATACAATACCTGTTATCAGAAACAAATTATACATAGGTTGATATGTCTAGTATGTTTTACAGCAAGGTAGTATTTAGTAGCTCTTTGAAGGATCTGCTTCTTCTTTTATGATTTTCATTCGTACTTATAGTGAGACAAACTCATGGATGACTTTTTATGTTTCTGCATGTGTTTGAAGGCATGTTAAACTATGAGATCAGCCTAGTTTAGCTCATTTATTGAATGTCTTTGGAGTCAAATAGCTGCCCTGTTCAAAGATTCATGTTTTTCCACTGAAAAGTATTTTTTTCATGACACATGCCACTTGATCCACTATACAGCTATGAAGTACTGTCTGGTAAAGATAGAAATCTGGTACAAAATGTTTTAAAAGATTTGGTCAATTTCAAAAATATGACTTGAGTGTTGCTGCTCAGGTCTGTCAGCTTCCCTTCTGTGTATTATTTTGCTCTACTTTTTTAGAGTCTAGGGAAATACAACTTTACTCTTCTGTAAAAAAAAAAATGGATGGCTGGTATAACCTTTTTTTGCATTTAGTAACTTATATATGTTAAGGCACATTTCTCTATTAAACAAACACTATTATATCCAGGGCTTCAACTAATGAGTATTTGCATTATTTGCATTATCAATCAATTTGTCAATTATTTAGAACAAACTGACTGATTCAGCTTTAATTTGATCAAAGTTCCTGCTTATATGCGCCATGGCAGTGAAACTGTGCAGCTTCTTTTTGTCCTGAAATGACAGGAAATGATCTGTTAGGAAAAATGTGTAAGGCAGTGCACAAAGTACTCATCTCTCAGCCTTGGAGTAGGGATGCACTGATACCAATACTGGATCAGATATCGGGCCGATACTGACTCAAATAGCTGGATCAAATATCGGTGACAATGGGGCCGATCTATTCAATTCAATTCTATGTTTATATACTTTATACAGTACATTACATAATAGAATTTGAAGTCATGTTTAACCAATTTGTTGCTGCATTAAAAAGGTTTAATGAATTGTAATTACTCTTTTGTTTATTATTTTTTACCAAGTTGCTGGTTCAGGATTTATTATTTTAATAACAAATAACAATTCAGTACATTTATATCTATGTATTTATTTGTTACATTTTGTTTTACCTCGTTAAGTACCTTGTTAATACAAAGATATTTTTCTTTAGTTCCCATCATAGATCACACTGATATCACACAATCAGCAACAGCACAATTGACAGAATAAATCCACACAATGAATGAGTGGAACATATCAGATCACGGTCAAATCAAATGATAAGTTTGCCTCTAATGCCTCTAATGTGCATAACCATTTACAGACACCACTTAGGCACATTCATTAATAACTATAAAACTGCAGATGAGAGATAACTCCAAACAGGTCACTGACTTCTCAGGGCATGAACAGAAGTTTCAATCACAGATCAGTACTGTAAGTAGCTGAGCAGCGAATGCAGCGATGGTGTTTAGTCACCAATGTTTTAAACCACCCTTCAAATAACTAATGTTATTGCATTGTATCCTCCACAGGAAGCTCTCTCTGTCCACAAACTGCATTGAAAAAATAACCAATCTCAACGGCCTGAGTGAGTACTGGCTTCATAAATATACATAGAAACACACACCACTCACTGATGGAAGTGTGTTGTAATGTGACGTTGTGTTGTGTTCTTCCAGAGAACCTGAGGATATTGTCATTAGGAAGAAATAACATCAAGGTCCTCACTGGGCTGGTAAGTTACAAACTGTATGAAACAGAATTAACAGCAACTAGTGTTTTATTTGTTCCCTCTTTTCCTTCCTTCTTGATTTGTCTTTTTTTCCTTCTTTTTTGACAAAGTTTTTATCACTTTTTCTAACTTAAAAAAGTTTCAGAAGTAGTTACACATGCTATACACATACTTTGAATGTACATTATTTTGTATCAATTGTGTCTCTGTGTGTTTGTGTGTGTGCAGGATGCAGTAGGGGACACATTAGAAGAGTTGTGGATCTCCTACAATTTGATAGAGAAACTGAAGGGAATCCAATCCTTGAGGAAACTCAAAGTCCTGTACATGTCCAACAACCTGGTCAAAGAATGGGGTAAGCTACATTCATAAATATAATCAAGACGTATTGAAATTGAAATTGAAATAGACATAGCTAATAAGATTGTGTGAAACTACTATGTTGTGTTCATTTGTGGTTTTATGGAACATTTATGAGGCTAAGTGACCTGTTTGAAAGAAAATGTTTAATACTGCAAACTTTAGCTGCATTTTCTGCTGGAAACACTTTACCCTCTTCATATTTAATCCCTATGTAGTGTTTAGGGGGCGTTACCTATGCTAATGCATGGCCTTATGTAGTGTTTAGGGGGCGTTACCTATGCTAATACATGGCCTTATGTAGTGTTTAGGCAGATTTGGGTGGTTAAGAATGTTTGGCGCATCTACAGTTGACAATAAGAGAAAGTATAAGAGAAATTTAAATGAGGCCCAATGTTAAAAGCTTAATTAAGGCCAGTAAGGTTTCTAACTTCTTAGCAATGGTCTCTTTAGTAATTCATATTTTTCAAAGTTAATGTGCTGATGGTTTGTTGGTGTTGAAGTCCTCAACGTGTCACTCTGAGATCACTCTAGTTTGGTATATGATGTCTTTTCTGTGTTGTGTAGGAGAGTTTGTGAGGCTAGCTGAGCTGCCATGCCTCGTAGACCTGGTGTTTGTTGGAAACCCTCTGGAGGAGAAGCATTCAGCTGATGGAACCTGGATGGATGAAGCCTCTAAAAGACTACCGAATCTGAAGAAACTAGATGGTAAGAGTGTTTCAGCAGCAATGTGTGTACGAACCACTACCTATATTCTATATTCCTACTGCTATTGTTATTATCATCCCTTGACAGTATAGACATTGCTGGATACCAATAGGGAGGCAGAGTCCCACCATGGGACGTTATTTTGTAAAAAATATGTACAGTCATCAACGGAAAGAGACAAATCATTTTTGATCCCGTTTGAATTGCTCCATGAATAACACATATGATGTTTGTCAATTTGAAAGATAATTTTGTAAGTCAAGAAAGTCTCAGTTTGTTGTAGTATCATTTAGTTTTGTGTAAAACCACTCAGTGAATTACATCTCTCGTTCCACACACAGATGAACCGTGATCTGACCTGATGTGTTTTATCAGTGACTCCTGGTCTTTATATCAGTCAGGAAGAGAAAGAAGGATCAGACCCGTTGCTGGTGTGAGTTCATCTCAGTAAGAAACACACAGACATCGTAGCTTCAGAGAGAGAGAGACGTCACTAACACACTGTTGGATTGTCGTCTTTCTAATGACATATTTTCACAGTCTGATGCTTCAACAGTTTTACAACAAACTGAGACTTTCTTGACTTGCAAAATGATCTTTTACACAGTTGACCTTATTTCGGGAAAAATATGAACGGTGGTCAACGGCAAGAGACCAATATTTTTTTGATCCCATTTTAATAGAGCCATGAATCACACATCTGATGTTTGTCAATGTAGAAGATCATTTTGCAAGTCAAGAAAGTCTCAGTTTGTTGTAAAACTGTTGAAGCATCAGACTGTGAAAATATGTCATTAGAAAGACGACACCCAAAAGTGTCTGAAGCTACGATGTCTGTGTGTTTCCTACTGAGATGAACTCACATCAGCAACGGGTCTGATCCTTCTTTCTCTTCCTGACTGATATAAAGACCAGGAGTCACTGATAAAACACATCAGGTCAGATCACAGTTCATCTGTGTGGAACATAGCTATGTTAGCTAGTTAGCTAGTGTTGGTGACGTATATTGTGGGAGACGAGAGATGTAGTTCACTAAACTAAATGATACTACAACAAACTGAGACTTTCTTGACTTCCAAAATTATCTTTTAAATTGACAATTATCATATGTGTAATACATGGCGCCATTCAAACGGGATCATTCAAATATTTGTCTCTCTCCTTTGACTACCATACATATTTCTGAAATAAGGTCCCATGGGGTCCCCCGGAAGGGGAAGGACTTCGCCTCTCTACAGAAATAAGTTGTTTCTTTGAAGTTCTGATTGGAGATCTCTTTTCCTGTTGTTTCCAGGAACCCTGGTCATCAAACAGGAAGAGGATGAAGGAGATGGAGAGAGCTGAGAAGCATGACTACTCTATATGCAAAACTACAACCCCCTTCTTGAAGAGTCTTCCCTTTTTAAGTTTTCTATGGTTTGTCTTGGTGCTTTTCTTTATATAAAATGTTTTTTTACAGCAGCATAAACTTTGTTGTAGATGGACAAGCACAAGATGACCAACACTGGGGGCATGGGACGAGAAAGAGGTTTTGATGAGACCTTAGTGGAAATACATGATAAGCACATTTCCTAATGCAACAGCATTATGATTTTTTTTCTGAAGGATATTGACACTAATACTATTTTTTTAAAAAAACTGAAAAGGAACTGTGGGAATTGGTTGTATAGTACTATTTATGGGCCAAAACACTTTTTAGATTGTCCTGGATTTTATATGCCTCTTTATGTTCCTCTAGCAAGAACTAAAGCACAGTAGCACACACTAACTAGTGAGCAGAGACATTTGTGTGGACCAGATGTTGCTCCATGCTGCTGGACCTTCTCTAACCTAATAGGAGTTAGCTGTAAGTACCTAACACCATCCTCCCTCCATATCATCAACATGGAATATTAGCTGTACTATGCTACATTTACATCATATTGAACTAAGTAGTGGAGCAACTGATAGTGAGAAAAAGTGACTTGGAGTGATACATTTTAGTGTCAACCACAAA
The DNA here is from genome assembly GCA_916701665.1 of Sebastiscus tertius. Taxonomy (NCBI): domain Eukaryota; kingdom Metazoa; phylum Chordata; class Actinopteri; order Perciformes; family Sebastidae; genus Sebastiscus; species Sebastiscus tertius. The sequence goes on from CAKAOH010001733.1 coordinate 23,982, forward strand.
TGAAAATCCAGCAAATAGTTGCACCTTGCCGTGGTACTTAAACAGCACACTGTAGTTGTTATCAACATTCAGGAATACGCTGAAATCCGGGTCTATTACCAAACTCTGACTTCTCAGGTAGTAAGCAGTAGTGGCATTAAAATAGGAGGTTAAGTTAGTGTTTACCATCCTCCTCATGGGACATGAAGGGACAGTCTCCAGCTACGTTGCAACAGCCTTTGGGCAGGACTGACAGCTGAGAGGGAAAACGTACATGACCAAAATGCATCTGCAGCTGTGTTTGGCTCTGTGTTTGATGTCATGTCTAAACTTTTTGAACTTTTTGAAGGACAGACACTAGTCTACTGTATTTTACTGTCAGTTTTGGATCCATAAATTCCACTTTGTTCTTGTTCTTTAAGATGTAATACCAAGGTTAATGCATGTAGCATGTTTAATTACATTCCATATTGTCTGTGCAAAACGATTGTCATGTTTTAAATTATTTAGGCACATTTGTACATACAATTGTGATGTGTTTGTTTTTTTTTTAATGATTTTGATATTTGAAATAAATACTATTCAAGTATATCAGTTGAAGCTTGTCTCTCGAATCTTGGTAATATCTGATAATATGGTATAGAATAATTTAGTAGTTGGACTAATGGTTACAAACAGGAGGGTTTTTTTATAATTCAAACCAATAGGTTATGTGATTGGCATGTTTTGTCTCTATGAGTTGTCCCTGTTAAACTAAAAGTTAAAGAAATAATCTTTTCATTCGAGTATGTGAATAGATTGAATGTATTTTTTTTCAATAGACTTTATTTTTAATTTGTGAACAATGCAAAGATCAATTAAACATACATAGGTAAACACTACATATAAAGGAAATGAAGGGATAAATAAAAACAAGCATAAAACACTAAACATGCCAGGGGTTAATATAAATAAATAAATAATAGTAACTTAAGTAAAAACATTAAAATGGGAGCACAAACTCACCATTTTACTAGCATTGAGTTTTTTTGCAGAAGACATTGTCTTAATATATAGTTCCATTTCTTTCCTGAAAACATTAAAGTGAGGTTTAACTCTTTCAAATCTGCATTTATGAATGTAAGACTTTGCGACAATGATAATGAGATTGATTCGAAAATACTCTTTGTCATATATTGACTTGAACCTTGAAATATATTTAGACCAGGAGAAGTTCAAAGTCACAGATTATATCTTCCAAGTTAAACCTACAGATATCTTGCCACAGTTTATGGGTGTGTGTACATTTCCAGAACAGAGGGACAACAGTTTCAGTGGAGGAACCACACACAAGGCAACAATTTAAAACAATATCATTTTTTAATTTAACCAAAAAAAAGACATAGATTAAATGTAACCTCCATAAAAACACTTCAGAGCGGTAGAAACTGATAGCGCACCAATGAAACGTAAGTCCAACCTATCGCTCTCAGAATCATGTTTCTAATTGGCCAACGGAGATGTCAATCACAATTTCTTCCATTCGCTTCCCTGGCTACAGCTCGTACCCGGAAGTTGTTGTCTTGGCCGCGAAATCTCAACAGCTCAAAGTTCCATAGCGGTAGATATGTCATTAAAATGTCTTTCAAATAGTCTCTAGAGGACGGACAGCGGGGCAGTGGAGTGGACAGAGCTCTGGCTCTATGTGTGTGTGTGTAGTGTGCGGTGGCTGTGATGCAGCGCGGTGTGGAGGTGAAGCAGGTGAAGCAGGTGATCGGAGCTCTCTGCAGACTGCTAGCGGCCACCGGCCTGGACTCTGTCCCCGCACCGGAGGACTTCAGACGGGCTAAATTCGGTGGAGGAGCCGAGGTGGTAGGTTCATGTGTTGTCCTGTCAGGGCAGGCTGGGATGTTACTGCTTGACAGCTTTAGTTACTAGATGGGCTACTTGACTTTACATACAAACCATATGATCACTGACATCAAACTATATAGAGCTGTTTTTATTTAATGATGATTTCCTGCTACATAGTAGCCAAACAGTTACTTAGCGGTATATGGTTTTCTGGTTAAATTACTGATGATTTGAATGATTTCTATTGTTCTCATTTGGATCACTGCAGGAGCAGACAATGTGATCATAAGTGGCACTAAAATCCACAGTGTGTCATGTTAAAGAGAAAAGGCCTGGGTTGTGGGTTGTGTTCTCGGTGGCAGGGCTCTCCCTAATAGACAGTGAGTGTACTGTGTTCTTATTGGTATTCTAACCAGACATCTTTCTGCTTGCTGTTGTTTCCCAGGAGGATCAGTTTTGGCAGCTCCTCGCCAATATCCTTCAGACATTGAGCATTGTTTCCTGTGAAGCTAGTGCACAGCTAGGAGGAGGTAAGTCACATTGGTTGTTTGTTTTTCAAGATCTGTTCATGGATTTTAACTCTATTTGTCCAGGACTAAGACTTTACTGATTACCAGTCCACCTAGATGTTTTTTTCCATGATTTGAAAACACCCCATTAGACAATACTAGGGCTGGCAATCTATTCAAATAGATGATCGTGATTAACCGCACATTTTTTTTCTGTTCAAAATGTACCTTAAAGGGAGATTTGTCAAGTATTTAATACTCTTATCAACATGGGAGTGGGCCATGACTTGCTGGGCCTGGACTTGCCCCAAACTGCATGTGATTATCATAAAGTGGGCATGTCTGTAAAGGGGAGACTCGTGGGTACCCATAGAACCCATTTACATTCACATATCTGGAGGTCAGAGGTCAAGAGACCCCTATGGAAATGGACATGACAGTTTTTCTTCACTAAATGTATGTATGGTACCAACCAGTATGTCATGGTTGGTACCAGTGGATTCTTTAGGTTTTCTAGCTTCATATGATGTCAGTATCTTCTAGCTTTAATACTGAGCCTAATACCACCCAAAAGAAATTAGTGGCGTTAAAACGATTTTGCGTTATTATCGCGTTAACTTCGACAGCCCTAGACAATACACGTATAAATAAAAAAAAACCCTAACAATTCTTTGCCTTTATACATAACAATAGCGTATATAAGGCTGTGCGGCTCATTGCACATAACTGGACCAAACTGACTGACATTTCTTGAAGGGATGAAAGTGGTTACGTGGACTTGAATGTGTTTTCTCTGTCTGTGTATAGCCACAGAGTACAGGAAGCTGGTAACTGCAGGCCTCTGGCAGACAGGCTACCATGCTGACTGGATGTATGGGAGGGGGGGAGAAGGAGGGGAGCGCGGGAGATTCTCCAGCAGAGACCTCCTCCTGGCGTTGGGCTGGCTGCTCGCTACAGGACAACTGGAGAAACTGCTGACACAGCGAGTACAGCAACTGGACAAAACAGTACTCACACCTACACCTGTAAGTACCACTGGCATACCACCACATTATACTGGTAAACCTAATTCTATATTGGTATACAACGGGTAAAATAAGTATTGAACACGTCACCATTTTTCTCAGTAGATATATTTCCAAAGGTGCCATTGACATGACATTTTCACCAGATGTTGGTATCAACCCAAGTAATCCATACATACAAAGAAACCAAAACAAATAAGTTCAGAAATTAAGTTCCGTGTAATAATGTGGAATGACACAGGGAAAAAGTATTGAACACGCTTACTGATATTTATTTAATACTTTGTACAAAAGCCTTTGTTGGTAATGACAGCTTCAAGACGCCTGCTGTAGGGAGAAACTAGTCGTATGCATTGCTCAGGTGTGATTTTGGCCCATTCTTCCACACAAACAGGCTTTAAATCTTGAAGGTTCCGTGGGCCTCTTCTATGAACTCTGATCTTCAGTTCTTTCCATAGATTTTCAATTGGATTCAAGTCAGGTGATTGGCTGGGCCATTCTAGCAGCTTTATTTTCTTTCTCTGAAACCAATTGAGAGTTTACTTGGCTGTGTGTTTGGGATCATTGTCTTGCTGAAATGTCCACCCTCGTTTCATCTTCATCATCCTGGTAGATGGTAGCAGATTTTGATCAAGAATGTCTCGGTACATTTTTCCATTCATCCCTCCTTCAATTATGTGAAGTTTGCCAGTACCGTATGCTGAAAAGCAGCCCCCCACCATGATGTTCCCACCTCCAAACTTCACTGTTGGTATGGTGTTTTTAGGGTGATGTGCAGTGCCATTTGTCCTCCAAACATGGTGTGTGTTATGGCATCCAAAGAGTTAAACTTTGCTCTCATCTGACCAGACTATATTCTCCCAGTATTTCACAGGCTTGTCCAAATGTTGTGCAGCAAACTTTAAACAAGCTTCAACGTGCTCTTTCTTCAGCAATGGAGTCTTGCGTGGTGAGCGTGCATACAGGCCGTGGCGGTTGAGTGCATTACTTATTGATTTCTTTGAAACAATTGTACCTGCTA